>JAXCGZ010015333.1:10000-32500 GCA_037179515.1 Halocaridina rubra | reverse complement strand
AAAGTGAGTTCAGGGAATTTCTTGTTGCTCGCATAAATACTGGGTCAGAGAGCATTATAATAACTGTTGTATACAACCCACCAAGGAACCAAAATAGGCTTGAAATTTATGAGGAAAGTCATATAGGTACGATTGAAGTCATAAACTCAGTTGTTAACATGGCGCGGGAGAAAAAATGTAGGATTTTGATTATGGGAGACTTTAATCATAAAGAGATAGATTGGATAAATCTTGACCCACACAGTGGTGAGGACTCCTTTGGGGCAAGATTCCTAGATTGCGTACAAGGGAATTTCCTACACCAACATGTAATGGAACCAACAAGAGCCAGGGGTGGGGATGAGCCATCACTACTTGATCTGGTGTTCACAGATAATGTGTTGGATATTGAAAATATTGAGTATGAACCACCAATTGGAAAGAGTGACCACTGTGTGTTGTTGATGGAGTATATCATTGAAGACATTCTTCCTGAGAGTAGAGGCACTGAGGACATGAGGAGGAACTATCAGAAAGGAGATTACATCAAAATGAATGAGCTTTTTGCAGTTATTGACTGGAGAACCTTATTTTACAACAAATCTGTACAAGAAATGTATGACATCTTTTGTGAGAAATATGGGAAGATAGTAGATTGCTGCATACCTGTCACCAAAGTAGGTGTAATTCATGCCAGAGAGAAATGGTTCGATAATGGGTGTAAAAGAGCTAAGGAGTGGAGAGACAAATGCTGGAAAAGGTATAGGAGGAGAAAAAACATAAATGCCTGGCAAACCTACAAAAGAGCAAGAAATGACTACCTAAGTAAAAGGAGAGAGGCAGAGAAAGATTATGAGAGGGACATCACCAGGAAGGCTAAAGAAAATCCCAAGCTTTTCCACAGCTTTATCAGAGGAAAACTGAAGGTAAAAGAACAGGTTTTAAGGCTAAAGAGAACGGATGGAAGCATCACTGAGACGGACGAAGAGATCTGCAAAGAATTGAACAAGGAGTTTCAGTCAGTATTTACAGTAGAAAATACCCCACCCCCTCAGATTGCAGTGATAGAAGCTCAAGGGCCGGTATTAGAGAACATCAACCTTACAGCCACAGAGGTATGCAAAGCGCTGATGGATTTAGATGTTCATAAAGCTACAGGTCCTGATGACATATCCCCTCATGTGCTTAAAAAATGCGCAAACACAATATCAGTGGCACTAAGTATCATATTTAAGGAGTCATTGGAGTCGGGGGAGATTCCAAGATGCTGGAAACAAGCAAATGTGATACCTATCTTCAAAAAGGGAAGGAGGGATACGGCTCTGAACTATAGACCAGTTTCCTTGACCAGCATAGTTTGCAAACTTATGGAGAAACTACTAAGGAAACATATCTCTCTTCACTTGGAATCCTTCAACTTTTTGTCAGTGAGGCAACATGGCTTCAGAGAAGGAAGATCAACAGTAACAAACTTATTAGAATTTTATGATGAGGTAAGCCAAATCTTACAGGAAAGAGAGGGCTGGGCAGATTGCATATTCCTAGACTTCCAGAAAGCGTTTGACACTGTTCCACATGGGAGACTTATTAGGAAGCTGCAATCAATGGCTAGAATAGGTGGAAATGTCTTGGAATGGATAAAAACTTACTTAGAAGGAAGGGAACAGAGGGTTAGAGTAAGACACTCAGTGTCTGAATGGAGAAGAGTAAGTAGTGGAGTTCCACAGGGTTCAGTTTTAGGGCCACTTTTGTTCCTTGTATATGTAAATGACCTACCAGAGTGTGTAAATTCATTCATGAATATGTTTGCAGATGATGCAAAGATTGTGAAGAAAGTAAAAAACGAGAACAATGGTAGAGAACTTCAGGAGGATCTAAATAATCTGCATGAGTGGTCAGAAAAGTGGCTAATGAAATTCAATACCTCAAAATGTAAGGTAATGAGAATGGGTACAAGTGCAAGAAGGCCCAAGCTTGACTACTCGGTGGCTGGAGTACAACTTCAGGAGACAGAAAATGAGAGAGATCTAGGAGTAAACATATTGGCAGATTTGTCTCCAGAAATACATATAAATGGCGTAGTAAGGGCAGCATATGCATTCTTATCAAATGTAAGGGTAGCCTTCAGGCACATGGACAAGGAAATGTTCAGAAATATTTATGTAACCTATGTGAGGCCAAAACTCGAATATGCAGCCCCCTTTTGGAATCCGCACTTGAAAAAGCACATAGCTAAGCTTGAAAAAGTTCAAAGACATGCCACGAAACTGGTGCCAGAAATACGCAATCTCGGTTATGATGAGAGGCTGAGGGAATTAGACTTGCCATCACTCGAAGCTAGAAGAGTAAGGGGGGATATGGTGACAGTCTTTAAATTCCTTCATGGTTATGATAGAGTGGATAGGGATGGATATTTCGATATGGCTGGCTCTAGAACTAGAGGTCATAGTTTGAAGCTTCGGAAGAAAACTTGTTTGCAGGATGTAAGGAAATACTTTTTCAGTGTAAGAGTAGTTGATAATTGGAATTCGCTAAGCGAGGAGGTAGTTAATGCTACCTCAATCCATAGTTTTAAGGACAGGTATGATAAGTATCACTAAGTCTAAAAATGGAACCGATCAGGAGACGGGAAGATACGAGCTTTGGGCTCTTTCCCGTAAACACAATTAGGTAATCACAATTAGGTAATCACACACACACACACACACACACACACACACACACACACACACACACACACACACACACACACACACACACACACACACACCATTAAGCAGAACTGCAAATGGCAGTGTCGAGGAAAATCTACCTCCATTCCTCATATAAATAAATATAGCAGAGAGTTCAGTTAGAAACTTGCACAGAGCCTGGAATCTTAATTCCTCCAGAATCAGACGAATACTAAGTTATTCAAACGTGTGGCTTGTGCCGGCACGACTAAGTTTTGTTGACGTTCTAAATTTCGTTTTCAAACAATTCCATAATTGAGTTATTTTTAAGTCTTAATATTCGGGAAAATAAAGACCCGCAAATTCTGGCAATCGTTCGAAATTTCTATTAATAAAGCAGAAAAGTCGCTATAACGCAATTTCAGACACTTTAAAGCCTTACATTTTAATTAAATTAGAAAATGGCGAACCAAAATCTTCGACCATGAGTTCTATTATCATATTAGCAATTTAGAATTACTGTTCGATTGTATCTTTTAAAATTAACATATGACGCAGATATCAGCAGAAAGCACATTACGGTATAAAGAAGGACTGGAATAGGGAGTTATAAAACGAGAAAACCAGATTTACTTACACCGAACACTCATAACAGCAAAGCCCCTTTATATGTGGAAAAGAAAATGTGGAAAAAACTATACAGACAAAAGAAGAGATTCTTTCCTCTAGTTATCACTGCATCTCATCCGAAGAGCATGAATGTACAATCTCTAAAGTAATGCGTACGTGCTCGTAGTAAACAAAATATAGGTGAGTAACTTGTATAAATATATAAACTAAGATTATGTAATATTTTCTTTACGAAAATTATAAACAGGGCCTTCTGGTAATTGGTGCATAATATATAAGCAGCATATACGAAAATATTACCTTTTAAATAAAACAAAACTTCAACATCGTTATCCAATGAAAAAAAGTATTGAAGGTATAGACATAAAAAAGAGAAGAAAAAAAAAGACGCTGACGCAGAACAGTACTTTCAACATACAATCACTGAATTAGCTTATCATCTTTCTTCTGCAACACTCCTTTTCTGGAACAACGATCTGGAAGAGCCATAGTTTTAGTTCTAAATTATATTCACCTCTTTGGGATTTGTTGTTATGACTAGGCCTTCAGCATAATTTTTGTCTTCATTATTCACAAATAGTGTCGGCAACTAAGTTTCATTTCCAGTCTTCCATTCCACTACAATCGTTAGCATAATCAAATTTCCTAACAACCAATTGCAAAAACTGGATAAACTTGAATGGCATCTTTTTCCAGTTTACTAATGTTAAGCAGATTTGTGTACGAGTATAAACGGCTATGATAACAAATCTTCCCTAAAGGTATTGTCTCTTATTTCTCCTTCAGCATTTTGTATATTTCTAAAGATTTTCAACAGTTGTTTCCTCAGAACGTTTTCACCAGTTTCTTTAAACAATCGCCTGTCATACACAAAAGGAATTCATCTGCGTGAACTGAATGAGTTATGGGAAATGGAAGAGGATATATCCATAGTTGGCATCTGTGAGGCTTTCAGTTACTAATTAAACTCAAGTATCCAGGACGAATATATGTTAATTGGGCTATTTAAATGGAAATGGACCCCCACCAAGTTGAAACGCTTGTTACGTGCACTGAAGGAACCGAAATCAAGTTTGAGTAAGTTGGTTTTCGGCCATCAAAAGAATCCTTGATGAATGAGTCTGAAATTAGAATGGTTGGTTTCGGTTTTACGTCACGAACTCCCTTTTCAACTAAGGGCTAGGACGGTTGCCTTCTTGCGAAGGACTTGTTTTGGCAGATGTAATCGTTACCCTGAGTGTATGCCCTTACTAACCTCAGTCTATTAAGAGCTCATAAAAGTACACTTGCCGTTCGATCCGGCTGCTTATTTTTAACAGCTCCTTTTAGCAAGCCCTTGATCCGCCTTTTTGACACAGTTGTGTATTAGCAACACCTCGTTCATGAAATATGTTAATCTTGCAGATGTGTATCATAATATGTAAAGAATATGAGTTGTTGTTGATGTTCTGGTTTTACGTCACGGACTCCCTTTTCTACCAAGGGCTAGGACGGTTGCCCTCTTGCGAAGGAATTGTTTTGGCAGATGTAATCGTTACCCTGAGTGCATGCCCTTGCTAACCTCAGACCGTGACGGGGCGCGAACCTTCGATCTTACGCCTTAGAGTCGCGGATGCTACCGCTTGAGCCACGGCAACTACAAAGAATATGAGTACAACTGGATATAAAAGACCGTTTATATAGTGATTTTCCCTAGTGAAAATGTGCTGGTATTGGCAGATGGTATCTTAAAAAAAAAAAGAAAAAAAAAAGTCCTTCACACCAAAAGAACATAGCAAAACTATTTAAAAGCTGTCTTACTAACAGGGGCGTTTTGTCCATGTCTGCCTGTCCTCCGAACATGCTCGTACATCCATAAACATAAGAGAGAGACCGATAATATATCCTTTTGCAATTTACTAACCTTCATCCCAACCTCCTTATATTATTTTTCTCCCACTTCTTATTCCACTATGCATACATACATGTACATATACAAGACCCCATTCTCACACATAAAGGTGTGGCCGAGCCAATAAACACACATTCACCACGATTCACATATAGCTCAAATACTCCTCTTAGCTCCTTGGAGATAAAGGACGGCCACATTTCCCCTCCCTACCACCCTACTTGGGTCATCTACAAGGTAGGTGGACAAGGATATGCTACAGTGAGACCCGACAGCCGCAGTTGGTTTACCCCCTCCGTTTCATCACATGATAAAATGATATACTATGCAACTGAACTACCACCAAGGAGAGGAAATATAATTTCTTCTTTCTTAGGTATTTTCATATTCCAAGAAAATAAAAGAAAAAAGAAAAGATGGAAGTCCTAGAAGAGAAAATAAAAAAAAATATACAAGGCGAGTGTTAGAACTCATAAGCTACCTTCACTGTTGAGGAATTTAATAAAGACGGGGCAACCACTGGTTGGTACAGAAAGCTTTTCTTAATATCAAGAATTATATGTAATTTCTCTCTCTCTCTCTCTCTCTCTCTCTCTCTCTCTCTCTCTCTCTCTCTCTCTCTCTCTCTCTCTCTCTCTTTCTCCTTTCTGGCTTTCAAGGACATATTCAGCACCATTCCCCTGCTCACCTCACCTGCAAACACAAGCAAGAGTTGCGACCGATCAATCCCTGTGTAGTTAGGTCTTTATAATTCTAATCTAAATTTCTTGTGTGAAAGCAATCTTCCTACTCCCATGCTCTTGTATTCATTACTTAGAAAGCATCCTGAGCCATAATATTACATTTTTTACCTATTTATTAAAGCAATATATTTTAAGTCCGTACGTACATAGCTAAGAGAAAAAACATTTTAATGAGAAAGAAACTTAACAAAAAAAAATTTCTATAACATACTCAAAACCCTAATAACTCATATTGCATATACACGTATGAGTCTAACCTCTTACGGATACATTCACATCAAGAATAACTTATGAGAAACATATTCTTATGAGTCAAGAGTAACATTGACAAATCTATATTTCATCAAAGAAATATATCCCTACTAACCACATTTCTATCAAATATCAGTCATCCGAGATTCGTACCCATTATCCAAGACGCCAATAACCAACAGTCAGTTCCTTTACATATAAACTAGCTATTGTTTACATTCTATTCAGTACATGAACAGTGATTACGAGATCTAAAGTGAAATCTTTTTATTTTATTTTTTTAAATAACTATATTATTGAAGAAATCAGTTCTCTGAATACATAACTCACAGTGTATGTATGCATTTAAAACAAATATATAAACTTTCCTGGAAATTATAAGCCTATATATAAGTTTCGTGGCCAATATTCCTGAAATATGTGATAATGTATCTTAATACAGCACTTCCTCATATGAACAATTATGTAATTGCTAAAAATAGTATTCGTCAATAATAACAAAAGACTATTTAAATAAGATAGCTAATAAGAAAAATAGTCTAAACATTTATTATAAACTTATCGACAGTGCACTGAGAATAAGGCATACCAGAAAGTGTATATTTAAAAACAAAGGAAGCATTAAGACTTCACTGAAAGTATTATTGTTCTTTATCTCTAAGAGGAGAGATGTCTATTCAATCCATTTCTGATGATTGTTGTAACATATATCTAAGAGGGCTCTCCTAAGTAGTAGGAAACTTTGACCTCCCATGGGATGACTGCTCTTTTCGGATCCACAACCCTCATCAGGTACCCTACAAGTTGCTGAGATCATAACCTAGGGAATGTAGGCGTTCATACCTTCCTCTATGAAAACGTTGCACCCCAACTATCTTTAATCTGACCCTGCCTGTTTCATGGCTATTCAGGCAAGGGATCGAGCATGCCTGTTGTACCAAGCCTGTCCTTCTGATTTAATATACTCTGCTTTTATTACAGCTAGGAATCGCTGTACTGCTAAGATTCGAAGGCCTAGAACTCCTTTTTAAGAAAGAAAGTTGATGACCTTAACTCCTCTCCCAGTGATAAATGTTTTTAGTCCTTAGCCAAAAACCTCTCCAAAATCTTCTGGAAGTTAAAGCTTTCCCATTCTCATTTGTCTCTTCCAAAAGCAATAAAGGCGCACCTGTTCTTCGTATTTAACCCTCTCTAAGCCTATGTCCTTCTTTATTCTTTCTTCACGTAAAGTCCATAAGGTTCTTCGCTAGCTACAGATGATCAAGGCATCCGGGAATGCAGATGAATTGGCTCTAATGCTTTACAGTCTCTTTTGCCACAGCCTATCAACTAGTATCTATCCTTCCTCTTAGAAGGATGCTGTAGCTTAGCCAGTTCCTAAGAAGAGTGACCACTCTGTTCCTTCGAACTACCGACCTATTGTCCTAACCTCTGCATCGCTAAAATATTCAGAACTGCTAAATTCTCCCTGCTTGAAACATCTTGAATCTAACTCGCATATTCCCAATCACCAGTACTGCTTCTGCAAGGCAATATCCACTGATGACATCCAGTCCTATCTCAATCATGAATGGTCATCTTCTCTCAAGAACTATGGAGAATCCTATGACGTCGCCCTTGATATATCTAAGGCTTTAGACAGAGTGTAGAACAAGGTTTCTTTGGCCAAACTTCTTGCTTATGGTTTATCCTTTCTCTGTTCTCTGATTTCCAGTTTTCTTTCTGACCGTTTTATATCCGTGGTTGTTGACGACGCGATATCTAACTCATCATCAGTTACCAGTGGTGTTCCACAGGGCTCTGTTCTTTCACCTACTCTGTTCCATCTCTTCATCAATGATCTTCTCCAGTCCCAACTTCCTCTCTTTTCCACGCCTATGCCGACGATTCTACCATTCATTGTCCATATGATTTCTTTTCACAACCTTCATCTGCTAATCGTAATCAGTCTCGCATCACACTTTCTTCAACTCTCAACTCCGATTTAAAAAAAAATATATGAGTGGGGTACCCAAAATTTAGTTACATTTAATGCCTATATGTCACAATTTCTGACTATCTCTTTATCTTCTCCTCCTCATAGTCCTATTGACTTCGCAACTAATGAAATTTTCCCTCTTAATTGTATTAACATTTTGAGCATTCAGATAGCCTCTAGCCTTGGGGGAGCTACATAATTCAAATTTCGTCTCAGTGTTTTCTAGAACCCCGGTCGGGGTAAAAATTATTCATGTTTTCACATATGGTAATGTGCTTATTTGATTATTGTTGGTCCCGAATGAGTTGGGAGTTGAATTAAATGCGAAAACGAAGCCACGAGTGAGGTTGGGTAAAACTGTAATATGAACAGAGTGGTATTCAGAGAGAGTACGTTCATCCCTGTATAAAAGATAAATGCTGTAAGGTGTGTTTTCTTTTTAAGACTTCCTGTGGTGTAGTTGGTAGCGCCTTGGCATAGTAATCATATGTCCCAGGTTTAAGTCCCGGTCTGGGTAAAAATTATTCATATATATATATATATAATATATATATATATATATATATATATATATATATATATATATATATATATGATTAAAAGGGGAGAAAAAGCTAAAAAAAAAATAGAAGAAAATATTAACTTCTGGAAAGGCTTGGAAAAAGTGTCAGAGTTTTGGGGAAGTTCATTCAAGCTTCAGTAAGCACTAAAACTTTCAAGACAAGGCAGGGTGTAAAAAGGAAGGAAAAAGAAACACAAGGACAACAACACACACACACACACACACACACACACACACACACACACCCACACACACACGCACACACACACACACATACACACACACACAAAAGAGAACCAGCTAGAAACTGACAAGCTCTAAAAGTTATTGTTGGTTTCCGTCAGGCAGAGAAACAACGAATAGACAGGGTGCGGCAAAAGTTATAAGAAATGTTGGTTCCTTAAAGCAGTTGAACACTATATACATATATGCAGGTTTTGGAAATTTAATGGGACTCGTAGTTTGCTTCACATATTCCATATATTTCTTATTGCGCGTGTGTGTGTGTGTGTGTGTGTGTGTGTGTGTGTGTGTGTGTGTGTGTGTGTGTGTGTGTGTGTGTGTGTGTGTGTGTGTGTGTGTGTGTGTGTGTGATAGAAGAGAGAGAGAGAGAGAGAGAGAGAGAGAGAGAGAGAGAGAGAGAGAGAGGAGAGAGGGAGAGAGAGAGAGAGTATTCAAATTTCAAATAAACAAAAGAGCATAGAGAAACTCAAATGTAACAAATTTCAATTCTAACTCTTATTTCTCTTATTTAAATTGGTATCCCAAGAAGTGTGACAAATGATATACACTGCAGAATTATGTCATTTATATCCAAATATATTTTGAAAATGGATGTTGTAAAATCTGTAACAACATCTAACTGGAAGCAGCAAAATCTTTACATATATTATGTAAAGGAAAAAAGAATTGGAAAATATCAATGTGAAGTTGAATCGTAATATAAACAAATAACTGCTATAAAACTAAAAGATTCCCTCATTTGAGGGAATTTATAGAGGTCCTAAATAAGAAAAATACCTGAGGTGTGTAAATCAGTGATCTATAGAGTAATGTAAATTCAAAGGAACCCTTTTCGTAGTACAAGGGAAATATATAGTATATGTTTATTGGCACTGTGTTTAAGAGCGAGAAAAAGTTTCCTGTTCAGACGAAAGCAATTACCAGCTTTTTTCTCTCTCTCTCTCTCCCTTTGTGGGTAGGAGAGGATTGGATTGTGGTAAAATGGTTTCAGTAGAATAGGAATTATGAAAAAAAAACTTAAACTACCTGTAAAACTTAAATCAGTTTTGCAAACGAGCATGATAATTAGCTAGAATTATGAAGTAAAAATACACCTTGATATATATAGAAAACCCACTGGTAAAATATTTGGTTCCTAGACTATAAGTCATGTGAATATAAATTGGAAGTTATGATGAACGATTGCAGTAGTTGCATAAGAGTGATCTTCAATCATTCTTGCTCTACATTCTCGCATGTATGAGGTATATAATTCTCACTCACACGAACTGTGTAAAAACAAAAACATATATCATCCCGATAGCTGCATAGTATTACAATAAAGACTGTAATAAATTAGTAATATCAAATACTCAATACTCAAGTAAGTACTCATAAGACTAGCGGGCTATTTTTGTGCTGAGATAAAGCTATCAATGACTTATATACAATGACAAAAGTTCACGTATAATATACCACGTACTGGGACGAGATGTGACAAATGGGAAAAGACTGGGCTTTTATCTAGTACAGAAACCCGCTCAAGAGATGAGAGAGAGGAGCTAAGTAAAAGATGCAGGCTATTGGGTGAGATTATTATAGTCAGTAAGTCGGTTTCCACTATCAGAAGTTCCTTCTATAACTTTGCAATAACTGAAAATATTTATAAAGAAATATTCGTATCATATATAAAATATTTCAGAGCACATAAAGTATCTTTGCTGAAGATTGGTCTATGTAAGTGACCAATTGCAAAAATGAACTTTTTTTTTCAGAATTATATTTCAACACAATGTGTACAGCTGGAGATAACTGACAATGGCGCTTTGATTTGTTTGTAGCATATCTTGACAAGTAATGTTAAACTTTCATCAACTGACTTGCTTTTGCAAGCTAAGCTCATCCCAATAGCGAAGGCAGATGCATTATTAATATTAAATGTCGTCGTTGCAAACTAACTCTTATAATTTTTTGCCTCCATAAAAACACATCTACTGCCATCTCAGAACTAATCCTGCCATATTTCTAAGTCTCCATTACTTCGACTATTCTTCTGCCAGTATTTTTATTGTTCATCACACCCTTATTTATCCTTTGTCCTTTAGCTGAAATTTATTCTTGAATGTTTTCCTGGAGGCCGAACCCTGTGAGGGCAATTTTCTTTGCCTGTCCAGGGTAAATAAAAAAATGAAATCTAAAAACATTATAGTTAGCACTTTTGCAACAATGTTCACAAGATTACATCTTCTACTAGTATACGTAGGATGTCAAACAAGCTTCATTAGGGGTGGGAAGAGAATGTCAGGTATTAGACCACCAAACTGTTACCATAGTCTAAAATGCTCGGAAAAGGCACTTTAAAGAAAACAACGGGAAAAATATATCAAGTCCTTATTAATTTTGTGACCTCCACTGGTCATCTTCTCCAAGTGTAGTACTTTGAGAAGGTGACCAGTTGTGATCAAGAAATTAAAAAGTTCCTCATATAGTTTTCTTTCATAGGCCTTTTCCTACCATACTAAGACAATATTTATAATATTTCCATTGATAAATAAAAGCAAACTTTTTCATATATAAAATTGGGAAAACTCGTTTCCTTTAAATATGCTACTCCTTTCTAATCCCTTTCCCTCTTTATCCTACAAAATTATCTATTAATACAGTTAATAATCAATTCACACTTTCGTCCAAAGACCTCCTATTACGAAAACATATGTTATATTTGTGAAATCAGTATTTGCCATCTGAATTGGCAATATTTTATGTTCTATGTTCCGCAACATTATTGACAATTTGACGTTGCAAAAATATAATTTCACGTGTAATACAATTGTATATGCTTTTTGGCACTTCAAGAATAAAATTACTACACGGAGGCTCTCAGCCAACTTTAACCATATAGAAATCTTGAAAAATTATAATAATTATAATAATAATTGCATCTATTTCCCAATAAAATGTGGAATAATATCTTATTTTCCACTCATTTTATTTCTGTGCTCTTAGTGTTTACTCTTAATTACATTTTCATATAAAATATTGTTGCTCTTCATAGTTGCCACTGCAAATAAATCCAGCCTTCTCTCTGCATCATTCCTCCATTTCCAATTCTCTTTCAATATCATCAATTTCTCCAATGCCATTTTTCAAATATCTTTTGTAAATATAACTCTGAGGAGAATAGGCCAACATACTCATGCGACCAATGGTTTTGTTGCCCAAGCTCTTCTCAACTAATCAAGCCCACCAGGTAAGGACATAGCCTAGGATGAGTGTTCATGCTTAAACAAGGGATGCTGCCATGCTATTCTCACTCGTACGGGATGGGACGTGTATTTAGATGAGTTTTGGTGAAGGAGATATATGACTCATCATACTTTATGCAAAAGGCCATTCATCATTTTTACCTGTTGGAGGTGCTGACGATCAATCATCATGCTTAATAAGATAACAATGGCGCCTAAAAGAGTTGGTAGCAATTTATACGCAAAAGCAGCAGCAACATGTTCAAGGTCAACCAACAGCGTTACAAACTATGCTACTCACTGTGTCTCATCGGTATCGTTTCTATATCACTGCAATGTCTTTGCGTCAGTCAAAAGCTAAGCACGAGGGTCTGCCCCTCTCTTTTTTCTCTCTTTATTTAATTTTCTTTCTGTCATTTTCAGATGAAATGGGTCTAGATGTGACCCGAAATATTAAATAAAGAGTGGTGCAAGACGAACGAGTGGATTTGTAGTTCAGTCTGACAAGATATCAAGATTACCACAATATCATTTAAGGTAACAAAATAGGCCAAAGTCATAATTATGAAGCAATTTTTATGTATCGAAAATGAACAGACCAAAAATATCACACTACACGAAAAAGGCGGCAATACAGAGTCAGTGTTGCCATAAAAACAGAAAACCAAAACAATGTACAGTTCGTTATGACAAAAAGAAGCAAAATTAAGGGATCACTTTACAACAACAACAAAATTATTAATAAATAAAGTGAAAATATATATATCAATTAATAAATAAATTAATATATAAATAAGACATATATCATACCACTACAACACTCCAAATAAAGTAAGAAAATACACTATGCCACTACACCACTCCCCTGCCAGTACAGGAGTACATTAGTTTTTAACACTGATAATAGAAAATATAGATATATAATATATATGTGGAGACATAGATACAAAAATACAAATTAATAATATACATAATCAGGGTTACGATTAAATCTAACTCGACGAGATTTCGTAACAACAGATTGAGGTATTTTCTCTTCAATAACATCTTCATTATCAATATTTTCAGGAATAGATGCACTACTAGGAATTAATGTATCAGAATCTGTGTCATTTGTGGAATTAGAATCAGAAAAATCATTATTTACACTTGGTTCAATCACATCAGAATTGACAGCCTCTGGCACAGAATCATTATTTACAGTAGGTTCTGACTCATTAGAACTGATAGTTTTTGGTATTGAGGCAGGTTTCAATTTATCTACAGATACAGTAGTTAAATTTCCAGAAAGCTGACGTAGAATAAAATATTTATCACCACGTTCCACAACCTCAAGTGGACCAAAGTAGGGAGCCTCTAAAGGGCGACGTACACGATCCACTCTAACCCAAACATGTGTACATGATTCAAGATCTTTTGGTACATAAGGTTTAACAGAGGATGAATGAAGGTATCCATAAGAGGATTCAGAAAAATCTAATTCACGCATTCGAGATACAAATTCAGAGACAATTTCTTTTTGTTGTGCAAAAGAAGGAATTTCAGTTGTTACCATGATTTTAGGACTAAGTAGCATACTTCCTGTTACCAAAGTAAATGGAGAAACTCCAGACTCTGTGGGGAGACATCTTAAACCTAAAAGTACTATTGGTAAAGAAGCAAGCCAATCATCTTTACGTGCCATCAGAGATACTTTCAATACTCTATGTGATCTTTCAACCATGCCATTGGATTGAGGGTGATATGAAGTGGTACGCAGTCTAAGAAATCTAATTATAGAGGAAAGTTGCTGAAATAATGCAGATTCAAATTGAGCACCTCTATCAGTAAAAACATATAATGGCACTCCAAAACGAGATACCCAACCTTTAATAAAAGCAAAAGCAACAGTGGTAGCAGAAATATCTGTGATGGGGATGGCTTCCAACCATCTAGTAGATCTGTCAATACAAGTAAGAACGTATTGTTCTGGTGCTGTAAAAGACTGGCCAGGGACTTTACTAGGAGCGAGAGGACCAACAATATCTAAATGTACAAATTCAAATCTCCCAAAAGGTGCTGTAAAATTTGTAATAGGAGCACGGGTATGGCGGTGCACTTTAACTTGCTGGCAAAAAGTACACTCTTTAGTCCAACTTCGAATATCTCGATCCATATTAGGCCAAAAGTACCTAGCTTTGATAAGGCGCAACGTACCTTTGACTCCTGGATGTGAAATGTTATGCATAAGTTGAAATACTGATTTACGTCAAGCTAAGGGAAGAAATGGTCTCGGATGGGGTGTTGACACGTCACAATGTAAGTCATGATTCTGAATTTGAAATTTTCAATCTCTCTTTGTAATTAAGAATTTCTGTGTTAGTGGATTGGCTCTCAGCTATACTGGTTAAATCATGTAAGTCCACTGAGACAGAAGATACAGGTAATGGTCTGGAAAGACAATCTGCTACAATATTGTCTGCACCCTTGATATGTACAACATCTGATATATACTCGCTAATTAAAGACCAGTATCGTTGCTGTCTATCTGACTTGGCTGTATGAGGATTCTTATATGCAAAAACAAGGGGTTTATGATCAGTAAATAAAACGGTTTCACGTCCTTCAATTACATGTTTAAATTTTAGTATAGCCAGATACGTAGCAAGCAGTTCTCGGTCAAAAGTAGAATAACACCTCTGAGTTTCTGATAATTTCTTTGAAAAGAATTCAATAGGGACAAATTTACCATCCTGAATTTGGTGTAACGCAGCTCCAGCTGCCACTTGGGAATAATCAGTCACCAGATGCAGTGGAGAATTACACTTACTAGTGAAATATGCAATAGTGCAAGCATTTTTAAGTGACTCTTTAGCACTTACAAAGGCAGATTCTGCTTCCGAATTCCATACTAGTTCTTTAGATTTAGGTTGTAATCTAATTAATTCGGTCAAAGGATATACAACATCAGCAAAATGCGGTACCATTTGTCTATAGTAATTGAGCATTCCTATAAACCTACGTAAGGCAGCAGAATCTGCTGGCTTAGGAAAATCAACAATATCTGTCTGTTTATGAGAACCAGGTTTTAAACCATTAGCAGTGATCAAATATCCTAAATATTCTATTTCATTTTTAAAGAATTCACATTTATCAATAGAAATTTTAAGATTATTAGAGCTTAGGATTTCAAATACTATAGACAAATGTTTCTTGTGCTCTTCTGTATTCTCTGAAAATATCAGAATATCATCCAGGTAAATAAATACAAAATCAAGGTTTCTAAATAAATTGTCCATCAAACGCTGAAAAGTGGCAGGGGCATTCCGAAGACCATAAGGCATATATAAATATTCAAATAGCCCAAAGGGTGTGGTTACTGCTGTCTTTTCAACATCTGAAGGATTCATAGGGATCTGGTGATAGGCTTTTAACAAATCAATTTTACTGAATATCTTTTTCTTGTAAAGCTTTAATGACACACTACTAATATGTGGTAAAGGATATTTATCTGGCTTGGTCAAAGTATTAAGTTGCCTAAAATCACCACATACTCTCCACTCTCCTGGCTTAGGTTTAGGAACTAAATGAATGGGTGAAGCCCAAGGTGATTTAGAAGGTTGTACAATTCCCATATCCAACAACTGCTTAAATGCTTCCTTGGCGGCAGAATATTTGTCTGGAGCCAACGGACGACATCTAGCAAATGTCGGAGGAGAACTCCCTGTATCTATATAATGAAAAACATTAGAATTCTTGAAAGAATTATTAGCTGTAAGAGGCTTAACACAGGACAAGAGTGAGGGAAAATCTTGGAACAACTGTTGTATAGAATCAGGTAAATAGTCCAAATTATTAATCACATAAGAAACATTATGATTTGCAATATCACCTTTTACAGAACATTGTGTTATATTGTCATGTAAAGTTTTATTCTTACAATCAATAAACAATCCAAAATTGCAAAGAAAATCATTACCTAATAAAGGTGTACATACATCTGCAACAACAAATGTCCAGTTAAATCGACGGCGCAACTGCCGAATATCAAGGTCAAGAATAATTTCACCATAAACTTTTATTGACTCACCAGTGGCCGTAGAAATATTAACTGCTGTTGGCCTTAATAAAATTTCTGAAACATACTTATAAGAAATAATGGAGATTGCTGCTCCTGTACCCACAGTGAAGACCATGTCACTACAACCAATTTTGGCTACAACCTGTAGAAGTGGCAGAACAGAAGTGGCCGTAGCTACAATTTTCTCTTCTGTCTGCTTTATTAGTTTTCCGAACTAGGAAAATTCCGTGCCGGCGACGAGGACCTAGACGTTGATGCTGGGGACGGCGCTCTAGAAGAATCCTTCATCTGGATATTTTGAGATTTATTCGGCCATTGGCACCACGGCTTGCACCATTTAGCCCGAGTTCCATAATATAAATGGGCACGACAAACTTTTGGACGTTGATTTTGATGGAACGGTAGCACTCCTAGGCCTACAGGTGGATTCTTGGAAATTGATACATACTGGGATGTACTAGCTTGACGAGAAACTGACGACTGATCAACAACATTGATGGGTTTAGCCCTATTATTATTTTGAGAAAATACCACTAGTTCATCTGCAAGCTTGCCTAAAGCTGGTAAATCCATATTTTGCTGAGAGGCTAAAACTGCCGAAATACTACTGGGAACTGCTTGCAAGAATTTATGTTTCACTAGGTCATCTGTTACTCCTAATTTAGAAGCAGTTCTGCGAATTTCTTCTAAATAAACTGGAGGCTTGCCATGCATTACTGTATTACTTATCAAATCATTGAAAAGTTCAGGCTTGGTCTGTTCAAAAAGATTTGTGAGGTATGCTTTAATTATATCATAGTCTCTCCTATTTAAAGTGTCTTGGGGAACACGTTCTACAACAGTAGGGGGCAAGGCAGATAACACATGGAAAAATTTTGTTTCACTGTATTTCACATTAGCTAAGCCAAATTGAGCTTCAAGAATAGAAAACCACCCTGAAACGCAGGTGTCCATGAATGCAGGGGCTTTCACTGCTATGTGCTTGAAAGCACTAGATTTATCATCATCAGA
Organism: Halocaridina rubra; assembly: GCA_037179515.1. Classification (NCBI taxonomy): domain Eukaryota; kingdom Metazoa; phylum Arthropoda; class Malacostraca; order Decapoda; family Atyidae; genus Halocaridina; species Halocaridina rubra. Next base: position 15,255 of record JAXCGZ010015333.1, on the reverse strand, counting down.
ATCGAGCATTGATTATGACAGCTTATCTTGGAGTACAAATACTGAAAGAAACCTAGGCCTTGCCTACCGGTATGATGCTGAAGAAATTTTGTCACTTAGGCCTATCTTGTCAATTACAAATATCTTGTCACTCCTATCTTGTCACTCCTATATCTTATCACTACGGTGGTCACCACTTTATAGTTCAATGTGACAGAATATCAAGATTACCACAATATCATTTAAGGTAACAAAATAGGCCAAAGTCATAATTATTAAGCAATTTTTATGTATCGAAAATGAACAGACCAAAAATATCACACTACACGAAAAAGGCGGCAATACAGAGTCAGTGTTGCCATAAAAACAGAAAACCAAAACAATGTACAGTTCGTTATGACAAAAAGAAGCAAAATTAAGGGATCACTTTACAACAACAACAAAATTATTAATAAATAAAGTGAAAATATATATATCAATTAATAAATAAATTAATATATAAATAAAGAAGACATATATCATACCACTACAACACTCCAAATAAAGAAAGAAAATACACTATGCCACTAAAGATTATTCTCCATTATGTTTTCCAATTTATAATTATTATTATTATCATTATTATTATTATTATTATTATTATTATTATTATTATTATTATTATTATTAGAAGTAATCAAATCTTTAGGCTTCTCCTGTGAGGGGTCATCAACGCGAATCTATCGTCTCCATATTACCCTATCCCTTGCGCTCTCCTCTGTCGCACCACACACCTTCATATCCTCCCTCACCACATCCATAATTCAACTCTTTGGCCTATCTGTCCCCCTCTTGGTATCTCCATCCTCAACAGCCTTCCCGGCGTACCCTTCATCCCTCCCAAGTATTTGGCCAACACATCTCAGTCTTGCCTCTCTCCCCTTGTAACCAAATTGTCTTACGCTGTCCCTCTAATATAGTCATTCTTTATCCCATCCATTCTCGTCACGTCCAGAGAAAGCAGCAGCATCTACATGTCTGCCAATTCAGTAATAGTATTTCTTATTATTATTTGATTAACGTAAATATATATATATATATATATATATATATATATATATATATATATATATATATATATATATATATATATATATATATATATATATATATATATATATATACACACACACACATACTCACACACATGTTCACAAGTCGTGAGAGTTTGCATTCATTTGTTATTTTATTAGCACTTTTAAAATTTCATGGTGCTTAGATATCCTGTCTTTACATTTCAGGCAATACATACTGAAGAGAACCACAAATAGCAGTGAATTCACAAGTGGCAAAATAATCATGCAGTAAAAAACAATACACACTACAGTCATTGCATAATGATTACGGGTTATAGTGTTGCTGAGCTCCATTCTTAAGTCCGGAATGATACATCAGGAAGCAATTCAGACAAGCATATAAATATCCTACAGTGCAATACCTTTCATTCTAATGCAATACCTCTATACTCAATTTGTATAACTTGAAAAATGCCAAGAACAATAAAAGTAGACAGTAGACTCAGTACTTAAATATTGCACTTCGTATCTGAGTATATGCATGAAGAAATAGTAAAGAGGATATTAATATCTGATACACAAAAAACGAAAGAACTGTACACTGAAAATATCAGAGATAAAAATCAAGCGATACGAGCCAGAATTTAATTTCTTTTTTACAAGAATTAAACACAATAATAAACAGCTGCATTTTGCGATTAAGTCAACTTTAATATCAATGAGATATGACCACCAAACTCAAATGTACCAAATAAATTCAAATATAATAATGATTAGATGTACTTACTGAGTACGTCAGTTTTACCACATTTGAGATCAGAAAAAAACGAACCAGATAATGAAATTGTGTTCAGAGAAAATGAACACGGTAAATGCAGATTTAATGAGGTCAAACCCGCTGTACAGCACGTACAATACTTAAACAGATTTAATTAGAAAACGTAAGAGCAACTATAACATTTTGCATTCCATTAGATCTTGCTTTGCAACGAAAGTTATTTTTCCCTAATAATGTTTTTTATTAAATTGTGTTCAAGTATATTTGTCAAAAGGCATAAGATCTCTCTCTCTCTCTCTCTCTCTCTCTCTCTCTCTCTCTCTCTCTCTCTCTCTCTCTATATATATATATATATATATATATATATATATATATATATATATATATATATATATATATATATATATATACATATATACATATATATATATATATATATATATATATATATATATATATATATATATATATATATATATATATATATATATATATATATATATATATATATAATCTCTGTCTAACTATCAATCTATCTATCTATCTATCTATCTATCTATCTATCTATCTATCATATATATATATATATATATATATATATATATATATATATATATATATATATATATATATTCCTTCATTAATCCGCAATCGACAGGAATACGTAAGTAGCGAACGACTTGCAAATGTAATGGTGGGTTCTTGGAATGGAACATCTGCCACATTAACATTATGTATATTATTCAGTATCCTGCAGTCTCAAACTTTCCAACGTCTAGCATCATAATATGATTTCAGATAACTTCAAGAGCTGTTTCACTAATTATTTTATTGTTATTATTATTATTATTTTATTATTATTATTATTATTATTATTATTATTATTATTAATAATAATTTTATTATTATTATTATTATTATTATTATTATTATTATTATTAGTGTAGTGTAGTGTAGTGAGTAGTAGTAGGGTAGTAGTAGTAGTAGTAGTAGTAGTAGTAGTGGTAGTAGTAGTAGTAGTAGTAATATACGACGGGAATCAGTGAAACGTTGCTGCTGAAAACCATGGAAATTTTACTCAAGGAGGTATAAAATTTTAATGTACTAAACAGTTATTAATATTTAATGTATAACTTATCTGATATAATAATGAGTAATTTGCATTTAAAGTAAACAATGAACTCAATTTAAATTTGTATATCAAATGCAATATTCTTTCAGATTTTTTATTTAGTTAAAACATAATTTCAGTCATTTACGCAAATTTTTTTTCTCGGTAAATTAGTACTATAACTTCTAATTTAGTAATCCTATTATCCTTAAAATTACAAGGAATTCACTTCATGTTTATAATTATTATTGACAACAAAATTTCAGTCTATCTAAATAATAAAATTCGGTAAAAAAAAAAAAATAGCCCAAGAATAAATAATTGCAAAATAAACTCTCTCTCTCTCTCTCTCTCTCTCTCTCTCTCTCTCTCTCTCTCTCTCTCTCTCTCTCTCTCTCTCTCTCTCTCTCTCAGTACTAGGCAAATACATCATAAATGCACATATGCTGTTTCATATTATACGATATAGAGGAGGGAGACTTAGAGGCCAAGCTTTCTCTTAAAAGTACTCACATACATAAAATCTATAAATGAAAAAAAAAAAATACGATAACGAATAAAATAATAGTTGCATTGAAAATATCTAGAACACAGATCACATGAAGTAGTTCGTTCTAGTAAGTTACAGCATATATTTAAAAGAAACTTTGGTAAAAATGCATCATTACAGCGTTTTCGATTTTTCGAAGAGAAAGGCTAGGGTGAAAAACGAGTTTTTCCTATGGACACCAGATAGAACTAAAGAACCGTCAAAATACGCGCATAGCCTAACCTAATCCATCCTATGCTATTCAACATTGAATATAGCAATATAATAATGGAACTCTAAGTAGACAAACAGTTATAATGAATTAATGGAGGAGTTCAATGAAGAGTCTATACTGGAATTAATAATTGATACAACAGAAAAGAAAGAAGCTCGCTTGGCTTCCATTATTCCGTATCCGATTCCCTAAGCTGGTTGGTAGAGAGATAATTACTGGCCAAAACTTCCTGGTGAAATGATGAGCAGGCCGTGAGTCCTTCTTATGTAGTAGCTCCGGCCAAAGCAGCAGCTTTAGCAAGTTAGAAAACTAGTAAATATATGAGATATGTAGTGAAGGATTATGCTCAAAGCTGTTGTTCCGATACGATTAACAATATCCAATTTGCCTTTGGTAAGTTAATCAAAGATATAAATTGCAATCTTTCCTTGCAATAAATGTATTGCAATATTTAATGAAGAAGACCCGCTGCATACATGCTGGGCTATGTCATGAATTATAATAGTCTTTATAGTGCGTAATGAATCACGAGTCAGGGTAACGAGCATTTAATTAGACCACGTCATTACCAAGGCTACTAATCAAGAAGCGAAGTCGCCTTGAGGATTAAAATGAGAATACAAAAAAATAAAAATAAAATAAATGAGTGGAGATGTAATAGTCTGGTTTTTGGTATGTCGGTGAAAGTTCAATGACCCTTATCTGAGTTCAAAAATTATTGAGACTTGGTGACTGCAGACGCATCATTTAGTTACCTCTTCATATGATAAAATCTTAGGAAGGTGAAGAGAAGTAATAGAATTTTCATTTACTAAGTTCCAGTGAAAGTTCAATGACCCTTATCTATGTCCAAAAATGTTTGATAATTCGTGACTTCAGACAAATCATTAAGTTACGCCATCATACGGCTAAATCTTCGGAATGTGAAGAGAAAGCATTGCATTTTCATTTACTAAGTTCCTGTTATGATATTTCATAACATGTGTAATTATCATGAAGGCTGTAGAAATAAGGCCCGATGAAGGCTGTTATATTTTTTTTTTTCTGTCTCTCCTGGTGTCACACTCCCTAAAAAATATGTTCACCAATCCTAGAAAAATTAATAATAATATAGGTGGTATTTTAAGTTAATACCTGTGGTGTACATATTCCGAAAACGTAGCATGCTAGACAGAACAGACAATATCCTTCGAGACTGATCACGGGCCATATTACTTATCATCACCATGCATATCTCATTACATGTTCAACATATATTACCTCTGATGTTTTCACGCCACCGACCAGAATACTTCAGTTAAAGCTGTGGTAACGTAGATCAACTATTTAACATTAATATATATATATATATATATATATATATATATATATATATATATATATATATATATATATATATATATATATATATATATATATATATATATATATATATATATATATATATATATTTATATATATATATATATATATATATATATATATATATATATATATATATATATATATATATATATATATATATATATATATATATATATATATATATATATATATATATATATATA
>JAXCGZ010015333.1:0-5000 GCA_037179515.1 Halocaridina rubra | reverse complement strand
AAAAGCACTCTAGAAGTGAGAGCAGTATTCTATGCAGGGACGGATAAGAATAACTCTATTTACCCATTTATACTCACGGAAAAGTCCAATGCTAGTAACGCCCCGTCTTATGGTTGCTTTCATTTTATATTCACTAACATTTATCATATCTATCTATAAAACTATGCATGCTCTCAGCATTTGCTATTTCCTCATTAACGAATTCCAGTTACCAACTATTCTTACTCTAAAAAAAGTACATTTTTAGATCCTGCAAAGATGTTCTCTTACACAGCTTCAAATATGATCTCTACTTCTAGTGCCATCCATATCAATATATTGATCTCTGTCCACTCGGTCAAAACCATGAAGATATCTAAAAACCATTACCACACTCCCCATATTCCATCTAGCTTTAAGACCTGATTTCTTAAACAGTGTAAACCTAGGATACCATATCGTTAGTTAGCTAGACACACACAAATGGATTTCATAAACGCATCTGACGCGGTTCTGTGTATGGCTAGGATTCCATGTGGGTTTCTAGCCATACACAGAACCGCATCAGGTGCGTTTATGAAATCCATTTGTATGTGTCTAGCTAACTAACAATATGGCATCCTAGGTTTACACTGTTTAAGAAATCGGGCCTAAGTGTTGGCTAGTCTAAGTCAATCAGCCTTTCCTTATAATTGAGAATACGTGGCTCACTCACTAACTTCGAAGCAAGTATTTGAACGTATCTCTGTCACAAGCTTCGTTTCATGTTTTTAACTTTCTCCCAATTTATTATGCATTTCAGTAGACAAATCTGCCGAGAGAGAGAGAGAGAGAGGAGAGAGAGAGAGAGAGAGAGAGAGAGAGAGAGAGAGAGGAGAGGAGAGAGAGAGAGAGAGAGAGAGAGAGAGAGGAGAGAGAGAGAGAGAGAGAGAGAGAGAGAGAGAGAGAGAGAGACCTAGTTACATATCAAATATTCAGTGAACTAAAAGTCACCTAAATGTCGAGGTCAGCAGTAAGCTAAAAATATTCTTTACGCTTCCGACTATGGAATGAATACGTTACAAGTGAAACTTATGCTGTGAAAAAATATTAAAAATAAAAGAAAATATGAAACAGATATATATATATATATATATATATATATATATATATATATATATATATATATATATATATATATATATATATATATATATATATATATATATATATATGTATGTATATCTATACATATATATATATATATATATATATATATATATATATATATATATATATATATATATATATATATATATATATATATATATATATATATATATATATATTATATTATACACACGAAGCATGTAGAGATTTAAATGTTTATATTAGACATCTATAATATATATATATATATATATATATATATATATATATATATATATATATATATATATATATATATATATATATATATATATATATATATATATATATATATATATATATATATATATATATATTATATATATTATATATTTATATTATATATATATATATATATATATATATATATATATATATATATATATATATATATTATATATATATATATATATATATATATATATATATATATGTTTGTTTCGGTTTTACGTATCGGACTCCCTTTTCTACCAAGGGCTAGGACGGTTGCCTCCTTGTGAAGGACTTGTTTTGGCAGACGTAATCGTTACCCTGATTCCATACCTTTACTAACCTCAGACCATGACGGGGCGCGAACCCACGACCTAACGCCTCTTGAGCCACGTGACTAATATATATATATATATATATATATATATATATATATATATATATATATATATATATATATATATATATATATATATATATATATATATAACACGGAAGAATTGATACGCCCATGCATGACACGATCCACTGGTGACTACCTATTTTATCTCACTCATGTAGGGTCATCTTCTCTGAAGAAGTATGTGGAATACTTTGTCGTCGTCCTTGATATCTCTAAGGCTTTTGACAATGTTGCACAAGGCTCTGTTGGCCAAACTCCATGCTTTTGGCTTTATCCTTTCTACGTTCTCTGATTTCCAGTTTTCTTTCAGACAGTTTTATATATGTGGTTGTTGACGGTGTATCATCGATCTCATTCCCTGTTACCATTGGTGTTTCACAGGGACCTATTCTTTTACATACTCTTTTCCTTCTCATGATCAACGATCTTCTCAAGTCCCCATCCTCCTCTCTTCTCAACGCCTTTAACGACGATTCTACCTTCCTTTTTGCTCTTCATTCTCTTTACAACCCTCATTTACGCGTAACCAGTTTCGTATCACTCTTTCTTCAAATATCAACTCCGATTTATAAAGAGTATCTGAGTGGGGCACCCAAAATTTAGTTAAAGTTAATGCTTCAAAGACATCTCCTTACCAGCTCTTTGTCTTCTTCTCCTCTTGATAGACCTATTGTCATCGAACCTAACGTAATTTACCCTCTTAATTCTATTAATATATAAGGAATCCATACAGCCTTTAACTTGTCTTGGAGGAGTCATATAATTTTGATTTCAAAATTCGTATCTAAAAATTGGGTGTTCTAATTCGTTTTCGTCATTACTTTTCCTCTTTTCTGTTACTTAACATCTATCCGTCCCTGCTTAGAATACTACTAACACACCTGGTGGTTCGGATGCTTCATATCATATTTATCTCCTTGACAGGATTGACTCTAAAGCAACAGACTCATCAACGATCCTTATCTTACCTCTAATCTGGACTCTCTTTCTCTTGGCAGTAAGGTATCACCCCATTCGCTTTTCTATCGTTACTACTTCCATCGCTGCTTTGATAAGTTGGAGAGTAGTATCCCTTCCACTTCCAGAGGCTATGTAATATTTGCCAAGTGACCTCGTGTTACGGGTACTGTATAGAGATTTGTAGCTCTCATATTGGTCTGTCCAGCGACTTCTTCTGACCATCCACCCCCAGACTCTGGAACTCTCTTCCTCCTTTTATCTTTCGTAATTCTTATGACCTATCTTCTTTCAAAAAACGGATCTATCGTCATCTCAGGACCTAATCCTGCCATATCTCTATGTCTTCATTTCTTCGACTATTCCTTCAGCCTGTCCTTTTCCTATTAAGCATCCTTTTTTATTTCTGCCTTGTCCTTAAACTTCAACTTTTTTCTTCTCAATCTTTTCTTGGTGCCTGGGCCTGTTGAGAGCAATTTTCATGCATGTCTTGGTGTCACACTCAAAAAAATCTCATCCTTTAACACATGCAGTTTTCAATTATATTATGAATTTACGAAATTCAATAAGGATTCTTTAGAAAAGAGTAATTTTGTAACAAACTCATAGTATGGTTTACTGACTGAAGACTCTCTCTCTCTCTCTCTCTCTCTCTCTCTCTCTCTCTCCTCTCTCTCTCTCTCTCTCTCTCTCTCTCTCTCTCCTAATGCAGCATTCCTGAAAGAAACTCAAAAGAGTATTTGCGCTTTACCGCTAATGAGTGCTTTTATTTTGATTCTTTCTATCACACTTTACTACGCATGCAAGATGATCTTAAATAAATTATCAGTACATGTTTTAGATTAAAATATTGTAAATTCACTAATTTCTATTATAATTAATGTTATTATTATTATTGTTGTTATTATTATTATTATTATTATTATTATTATTATTATTATTATTATTATTATTATTATTATTATTATTATCATTATTATTATTATTATTATTATTATTTTTATTATTATTATTATTATTAATATCTTTATTATTATTTTTATTATTATTATTATCATTATTATTATTATTATCATTATTATCATTATTATTATTATTATTATTATAATTATCATTATTATTATTATTATTATTATTATTATTATTATTGTTATTATTATTATTATTATTATTATTATTATTATTATTATTATTATTATTATTATTATTATTATTATTATTAATATAAGCATTATTATTATTATTATTATTATTATTAATTATTATTATTATTATTATTATTATTATTATTATTATTAGCATTATTATTATTAGTAATATTATCATTATTATTATTATGATTACTATTATTATTATAATTATCCTTTAATCATTATATGACATACTCATTTATTGCAAACGAGGTAATTATATGTCAATTTCAATCAAATATGCCTTGAAGTCTTATCGTATATCTCGGAAAAAATATCAAAGCTAGCTATATGTATATATATATATATATATATATATATATATATATATATATATATATATATATATGCATGTGTGTGTGTGTGATTACCTAATTGTGATTACCTAATTGTGTTTACGGGAAAGAGCCCAAAGCTCGTATCTTCCCGTCTCCTGATCGGTTCCATTTTAGACTTAGTGATACTTATCGTACCTGTCCTTAAAACTATGGATTGAGATAGCATTAACTACCTCCTCGCCTAGCCAATTCCAATTATCAACTACTCTTACACTGAAAAAGTATTTCCTTACATCCTGCAAACAAGTTTTCTTACGAAGCTTCAAACTATGACCTCTAGTTCTAGAGCCAGCCATATCGAAATATCCATCCCTATCCACTCTATCATAACCATGAAGGAATTTAAAGACTGTCACCATATCCCCCCTTACTCTTCTAGCTTCGAGTGATGGCAAGTCTAATTCCCTCAGCCTCTCATCATAACCGAGATTGCGTATTTCTGGCACCAGTTTCGTGGCATGTCTTTGAACTTTTTCAAGCTTAGCTATGTGCTTTTTCAAGTGCGGATTCCAAAAGGGGGCTGCATATTCCAGTTTTGGCCTCACATAGGTTACATAAATATTTCTGAACATTTCCTTGTCCATGTGCCTGAAGGCTACCCTTACATTTGATAAGAATGCATATGCTGCCCTTACTACGCCATTTATATGTATTTCTGGAGACAAATCTGCCAGTATGTTTACTCCTAGATCTCTCTCATTTTCTGTCTCTTGAAGTTGTACTCCAGCCACCGAG
>JAXCGZ010015332.1:75000-100708 GCA_037179515.1 Halocaridina rubra | reverse complement strand
TATGTACAGTAATTTACTACGTGCATTTTATTTTTTACTTATTTGTAAGTTAACAAAGCGAAAATTATAGCATTTATACTATTATGATCTTTAGTTTACCTTTTGTGTTAGGGAGCCTAAAGAAATCACACTGAGGTTATCATGTCTATATTAGTATCCGGAAAACTGCCCCCTGGACACTTGCCTCTGACAATTGCCCCTAGACAACTGCCTTTTAGAACACTTGTGCCCTTATAATTACCCTAATGATTCTCCAATAGGGAGAATTGTTCAGTAACAAGATTTATTTTAGCTTAGAATTTGCATTGTTGGTGCTTTTAATTTCAGAAATATATATAGGATTGAATGAAAATATCCGGGTCTGTTGTCTTATGGGAGTAGTTGTCCTGTGGGAGTAGCTGTCGTATTGGAGCATTGTTGGCATTTGTCCTAGATCCACCTGTAGAACTCTGGGGTCTGCTTTTTAATATTATAAGGAATCTACTTTTGGTTTCTACAGTTTTATCTTTGTATCTGGAATTGGAAGGCTGGGGATCATGGTAGTGCAGTGGTTAGAACTCTTGAAGGGTAGTGTTACACCCTCAGCTCCAACCTGTCTGTGTCCACATCCATAATGGGAATGAATAGTGATTTACTGAAAGACTGCACAGATTATTTAATATCAAAGGAGATTCTTCGCATATCTTTGAAGGTTGAAGTAGTATTTTTTCCACGGAACTTTTTTTTCAATAACAATAGTTTTATATTGTTGTTGTGTGTTTTATGTATCATTAATCCCCATTTTGGGTGTGAATGCAAACAGATTGGAGCTGGAGAATGAACGCTAGAAAATGATAGTTTTACATTCTTGTTGTTCGTCGTTTTATGCCATTAATCCCCTTTATGGATGTGGACACAGACTGATTGGAGCTGGGGAATTAATGCTAGATAATAATAGTTTTACATTTTGGTTGTTTGTCATATTATGTGTCATTATTAATCCCCATTATGGGTGTGGACACAGACAAGTTTAAGATAGGGAATTAAGGCTAGATAATGAGAATTTTACATTGTTGTTATATGCTGTTTTATGTCACTATTGATTCTTGTTGTGGGTGTGGACACAGGTTGAAGCTGGGGAATGAAGACTAGCTAATAATAGTTTTGCGATGTTCAGTAAATTTAGCTCCTATTCCTAGTGAGAAAATATTGCCAAAATATATGCTATCAATTTCCAGGTATTTACGGAGGAAGAAGAAGAGAAGTTAAGTTCATCGGTTGGTGTTTCTCTGGAGGAAATTAAGTTAGTTATACAGACTGTTATACATATACTACAACAAGTAAGTTAAAATGATTTTCCCATTGTTTTACTTTTTTGTTTTTTTCCTCCAGTTTTATTCTCTTTCTGTTAAGATTTAGTAGTAGTTTAATCTGGATATATACAAAAGCCTTTATGCTCTCTATTATGTGGTAGCTGAGTCAAAGCAAACAAATTTTGATGCATATTGGGAGGAAAATACAGAGTCAGGGATTCCCAGTCCCCTCACTACACCCCATTTTGTTGGCTATTATGACACAAGGGAACACGGAGGAGGTATTCTTGCCACCCTCAGGGGAAAGTAATATGGTTGTATTAATCCACTGAAAATTTGCATTTCAATTTATGTACTCAACATTCGTCGTTTCTTGTGAATACTGTTTAACATCATTTAAAGTGCAGTATCATATGATTTTCCCTGAAGGGGGGCTGAAATACCTCTTCCGTGATCCCCTGCATGTCATAAAATTTTAATAAATTTGGCAGAGCGATGGGATTTGGCATACACCCTTTGTATTTTCTTCTCACAAAGAGTCATTATAAGGGGAACTATGACTTCCATATGCAGATATATAGATCATAGATTATACGATTAACACCTAGGATCATTAAATTGTAACCTGCTTTCACTCTTCTTTCAAGGCAGCATATGGAATGGTCCGGCCAGCTTTACTGGGTGAGCATCTGTTAACTGCTGGACTAAGTCAAGATAGGGTTTCCGTATTTACAGATCAGTGGTCTGCCAATGCTAAGCCTATAGTTGATAGACTTCGGCAACAAAGTCTGTCGGAGAACCAGGTAAAGCAAATATTTTAATTAAATACTGGTTTAGGTAGAGCCTGAAAAAGAGATTTGAGGTTTTAGGTGAGGATTATTTTTAATAGAGATCTTATCTTGGGAAGAGACAGCTTTGAGATCTCGGGTGAGTAAGAAAAAGCTCTGAGGTTTTTCTTGGGGGAGGAAACTGCTTTAAGGTTTTTTTGGGGGGAGAAAACTGCTTTGAGGATTTGCTTGGGGAGGATTTAAGTTTTTTATCTCAGCTGGGGAAGAAACAGCTTTGAAATCTAAGTTAAGGAGGATACAACTTTGAGGCTTTGCTTGGGGGAAGAAACTGCTCTGAATTTTTGGTTGAGGATTTATGTTTGAGATCCCAACTGTGGAAGAAACAGCTTTTAGATCTCTGTTGAGAAGAAACATCTTTTGAAGTTTTGCCTGGGGGAAGAAATTGCTTCGGGGTTGTGGTTTGGGGAGGATCAATGTTTTTCACTTCAGCTAGGGACAAAACAGCTTTGAGATCTCAGTTGAGTAGGAAATGGCTTTGAGGTTTTGCATGGGGGAAGAAACTGCTTTCAGGTTTTGCTTTGGGAAGATTTATGTTTGAGATCTCAGCTGTAGAAGAGACAGCTTTGAGATCTCTGTTGAGTAAGAGACAGCTTTGAGGTTTTGCTTAAGGGAAGAAATTACTTTGTGGTCGTGGTTAGGGATGATTCTTGTTTGAGATCTCAGCTGTAGAAGAGACAGCTTTGAGATCTCTGTTGAGTAAGAAACCGCTTTGAGGGTTCAGCTTGGAGAAATTTATGTTTGAGACCTCAGCTGAGGTAGGAAGAGACAGCCTTGAGATCTCAGTTGAGTAAGACACAGCTTTGAGATTATGGTTGGGGAAGATTTATGTTTGAGACCTCAGCTGTGCTTGGAAAAAGTTTGCTTTGAGATCTTAGTTGAGCCACAAATAGCTTTGAGGTTTTGGTTTGGGAAGTACGCCTGAGAGATCTCAGTATTTGAACAGATCTCAGTATTTGAACGCTGTATAAGTATCTTTTACGTATATTGATACTTTGGTTTTACTTAAGGTCTTTTACAAAGAAAGTTACTAATAACATCATTAGTGATAAGATTATTCCCCCCAAAAAAATACATACAGTAGTTATTTAACATGCTATCTATATATTCTTTTTATATAACCATAAATATTTACTTTGATTTCTTCTGTTGTTTGTAAGAAATTTACTCTAATATGCTTGAGGGTTTAGTGTGTATATACTGTATCAATTTTGGGAAATTCAAGATCCCTTTTACTGAAGTTGGTACATCTTGGCGCTGGTTATTTAGGTGACAACCCATTTGGCTGGAGCTTGGAAGATTTTTATATTTTAAAAACCCAAATCAACCTACCCTTACCTAACTATACTTATAAAATGGTTGGTGCTATAATGGCTGCACCACAGCATCAACTCCCAAACTGCATTGCTCACTCGTCCCAAAATAATTGGCCATATTGTCTTTATTTATAGAAGAAAAATTCATATAAAATAAATGCACCTTTTTTGAGTTCCCAAGAAAATTTTTTATATATGTGAATTTACATTACCGGAAAAGAACTGTAACCAAATGAAAACTCAATATTGAGCTGTCCTGGCCAGTACTATTAATGTCCAAAGGACTTTCAGTTGTAGGATTGCAATGCGCGTTTGATGCCATGTGCCAGCCTACTACTATTACTTAGTAGAGAATGTTTGTTTGCCAGTTTGTGTCATCATTAATCCCCATTATTGGGGTGGATAAAGATAGGTTGGAGCTGGGAAATTAAAGCTGGATGCCCTTTCTTATGCCCTGTGGTGGGCTAGATCGCAGATGTACCACCTCCTGAGTTGTGAATTCTAATCACTATGCCACTGCAGTTGCTGGAATTACTTTAGTAATATAATGAAAGACTCAGTGCTAATAAACCCAGATTACCTGTAGAAAAGTAATTTCAGATAGATTCCAATTTATTTTCAATATAATATCCTTTTTTATCATCATTTTTATTTGGTGTTAGATTTTTCAATAAATTGCATAGGATATAATTACCACCATTGCTTAGAATGGGTTAGTTAAAGCATATAAGCATACTCATTAACCATAATTCACACATATTATGATTACTCCTCTTCATAATCTTTAATCCCCAAGGATCTAAGAGCAGTGATCTAGGTATTTTTGGTGTATTGTAAATGTGTATGCTTTGACTTGGCCTCTCCCCCTTTACAAGGGGGACTTGTGAGATCCTTGTGTTGTGTAAGCTTTTTCCGTCCTTTGGTATATTGATGTGTTTACGAGGTGCTCGTATAGATCTGTAGATCTATAGGTCTTTACTTTGAAGGATATAGACATTGCATTATATTCATAACGGCATGCAGGGCATATTTAGGATAAAGGGAAGTTTATAGATATGAGCACAAAGATTGTATTGTGTTTAAAACAAACAGGTTGATTTACATTCAACCGAAAAGGTTGTTCATGCATTTTTATATTTGTAGCTGGTGGACATTGCGTGGGATTTGCACCTTGAAACGGCATCATCTGTTCGTGCTCGAGAAGCGAGGCCCATTGCTCATTTACAGCTAAATTTAAGGTAGGAGTCTATCAGTACGCTTCAAAATGTCTACACTACTGCTAAGTACCATGCTGAATTGTAGCCAGTGCGAATTATCAAAAATAATTTATTTTTGGGCTCTTTCAAAATAGTTAAGTAAGGGCTTGCTGAATCATACTAAATTATGGAGGCAAATTTGGACTGATTTTATCTGAAAATTTGAAAAATAAGTTTTAATTTTTGATAAATCACTGGCATTACCTATGACTAATGTTAAAATAAACAATATATCTGAGATTATATTGAGTTTTTTTTAATCTCTTCAAAGTCTTCATGGTGGCCGCAACCAAATGAAACCTCATACACCAAGATACCAAAGTCCTCAAAGTCAAAGCCCACCTTTACATGAAAGGCACATGAATCCTTGTTGCAGCCACCACAAACCAACTTCAGTTACTACACTACATGGCAGAACACCCACACACGTACCAAGGACTACTAAACAACAGTTGGCACACAATATCCCACAAATACTGTCAATGCTTCCTCTTCTTCCATCACAAACCAACCTCCTGAATCATGTCCATACCCTAATATCTCACCACTATATCCAGTCACTCACTGAAACCACAGCTGCATGCAAAGCCTCCTCCACTCTTCCGTATCCTCCCTTTCCCTTGAGAATGGAGTCCATCTGGCCAAGCTGCGATATGGGCACCACTTAGCCCTTCTGAGCTCTCAGAAGAGGCTGCATTACCCTGTCAATGATGCCTGTCTAAGATGTAACGTTTCACTTCATGCAATCAAATTCATAATGGCAGCATGCCCCACTCATAACTACATACACTAAGAACACAATAAACACTCCCCGAGATCTATGTGGCATAGTTGGAATTGCCTGTATCCTACATTATGGACGCTGGGCTCTTTGGCTGAGCAGCTTAGGAAAAGACTACAACTGCCAAAGGAAAGAAAGCTTTAAAAGATAAAACTCATTTGCATTTATAAACCCAGTCATAATGACTTGTGACTCTCTGACCTTTGTGTAGTCACATGTATATCAATATTTATTTAATCTTTACAGACAAGGTGACTCAACTGTAGATACTTCAACCTCTGAGAAAGTCATGATGCAATTTGATCAAGAGCAATTATATGAATTCTTTGATCATCTGGAACAGATCCAGTCACATATTGATGCATTACGGTAAACCATAAACATTCCAGGAATTTTTTCAAGGTGGGTTTCAAGTTTACTCATTATATTTGACAAAGAGTACTTTTAGACATTTGAGGAGGGATGAATTGGAAGCTTAATTAACATATGTTGATACAATAAACTGTTACAGTAAGTTGTGTATGGATGATAAGCTTTCATAATTTGGTTTTTTGTTTTGACAAACAGTAAAAGCATTTTAAGGTTATAATACCGTATTGAGGTGGTGCCTTTCATGCAGCGTCCTTCATGACTGATTTCCTTTGTTCGACAAGAAACCCTGTTGCTGAATTTGCATTTGCTGAAAGAGCCACTTGGTTAAACCTGTTTCTCTTTTCTTATTTTGCTGAATAGCTTGGAGAGCTGAAGTTTGGTCTTCTTTTAGCTGGGTAACTTCTTTGCCTACTGCTGATCTCCATGCTGCTCTGTCCTCGGCTTTACATTCCCATTTTTTGAATCAGTGTGGCATTTGATCATACTGTTCTTGCAGATGTCTTTGAAACTCAGGTTTGATTTTCCTGTCGTTCTTACCCCCATCTGCTAGCTCACCAAATAGCAGCTGCTTGGTGATACGGCTGTCGTCTATCCTTTTGATGAGCCCTTACCATCTGAGTTATATCTTGCATAGAATGGACATCATGCATGGAAATTGTGCTAAGGTGAGGACCTACAAGTATATGTAGCAAAAGTTTGTTGTACCAACAGAAAACACCTCTTCAAAATCCACAAGCTATTGTGATGGCCACTGTGATACTAGCTAAAATTGGCAGGTAGACAATTCTTTCTAAGTTGTCCATATATTACTTGTAGTGCTCTCTTGAAGGTTTAGTATACTTTATAAGTAACTTCAGGGAATGTGTATTCTAAAAACTACACAGATACAGTCAGAGATAAGAGGAATTTGTCAGTATTAAGAAACTTTTAGTGCAGCCTTTATGTTCTCTTCATGATTAATACTGTCTAACTCTAGGAATGTAAAAAGCATATACAATACTTTTGATTGCAATATAAATAAAATATATACTTGATAGTTACACAACTGTATAGATAGTTTGTGACTTGTAGAAAGAATATTGAGTAATTATATTTTTTGATATTATTGTGGTACCGTTTGGACCAGCGGTCTGTGCAGATAATCGTCTGTAATGTAAAGGATAAAACTGTATATGAATTAGGAAAAAAACAAGGTGGAATGCAGTTCAGATTATGCAAGGAGGGTTTGTCTAGATATTAATGGTGGGAGGGTCATTTTCCACTAACCACTCTTGGTGGTCATTGAAAAATGGGGTGTATGTAATATACCCTTTTAGTAGATAGAGAAGTGATTTATTACACTTTCTTAAGAAGTTATATCCCAGAAAAAGTATCTGTATGAAAGGTAAAGACATTGTTCTTGGAATGTTTACACCATGCTAATCAAGACTTATTTATCTACATTCCCCTAAAGAATTGAATTAAACCTATAATTTATTTTCAATATTTGAAATCTTGTCTATCTATATACAAAAGCAATAATCCTCTTTCTAAAGGGGGTGGCTAAGTGAAAGCTAAAAACCTGACTCTCTATGGGAGGACTATGCAAAGGAGGAGATTTCCAGTCCCCTCACTCTGCCCCATTCAGTTGACTTTTACATTATGGGGAACACGGAGGAGGTATTCTTGCCTCCCCTAAGGGATAATATTTGAAATAATTCATTAATTTACTTCCAGTCTTACTGTCATTTTGATCCCATAATACTTGTTGTCGTTGTTTTTCCCCCAGTCCTATTTTTGTTACTTCATTCAGTGCCTGTAACTTAAAAATGTAAAAATCAGTAATATAGTACATTTTGTGGAAAAATTAAGTACATTTTTTCCTCCTAGAAATATCTATATTTTTTATTTTTTCCATAGAACATCGGAAAAAGGAATATGGCTGGGGAGTGTGAGGTGGAACCTTGCTACCACCTTTTTATATTATTAGTTGTTGTCACCCTGCTAAATTCATTGGGATAAAGTGTCGTGTTGAATGTTTATTTTCAGTCTCATATCATATTCAACCAAGTTTAACTCGATGGCTATAAATGTAGCAAGAAAAAAAATTAAGGCAGAGAGAGAGAGAGAGAGAGAGAGAGAGAGAGAGAGAGAGAGAGAGAGAGAGAGAGAGAGAGAGAGGAGAAAGAGAGAGAGAGAGAGAGATCCCTCTTTACTTCGCTGTTAATATTACTCAACCCCTGTGCCAAGGTTGGCCCATGGCACCAGCCATGCATTGCGATATTATGTCTGAAGGTGTTTTGGAATTAAATAGGACTGTCCAGGACAGCTTGAGAAGTCGTCCTTAGGTTACAGATATTTTTCTATGCCTGCATCAACACCGAATATTATTGGATATTTAGTACACATGTATGAATCCTTCTCATTCTGACAAGCCACAACAATCCCCTTTGTATCTCTTTTGTTTATGTTTTCTTCGTTCTCAAGCACAATGAGGGCAATTTTCTTTGTCACTCATAAAAATTAATGTAGAATTCCTACTCCACCACCACCAGGAACTTCCCTTTTAATTTACCTCTGTGACAGAGAGGCTACATGGGTAGAATACTCTCTCCCAACGACATTGACTTTATATGTCGTCAAGGTTATTTAACACTGTAATTCTGTCATTAAGTGTACACTTAGCTTTATCTCTATTAGTGTTTTTTGTTGCTGTTTTGTGTCACAATTAGTCACCATTCGAATGGGAGTGGGCAAAGACACGTTGGAGCTAATAAAGGAAAAAAAGGCTGGAAGTACTGCAACGGTCTGTGGCAGGATCGAACTTCCCAACTTCAGTGTTATACCACTTAGCAACTGCTTCCCCCCAAATATCTCTTATTAATATGATTTGCTTATTATTAGTGTTTTGCAGTACTTCAAAAACCCTTCCTTGCTGGATGAAATTTGGAGATTTCTCTAACAATTACATATTAAATTTAGATAAAACAGACACGTCATTTATTTGTTTGTTTGTTTTTATTTTATGTCATTATTACCGTATATTTCGGTGTATAAGTCGATGTTTTAGCCCCCCAAAATCAGCCCAAAATTGAGGGTCGACTTATATAACAATCACAAAAAGCAAACCTTGAAATCTTGTGACATATTGGTGCAGGAAATCAGGCCTAACCTTAGGCTAATACCGACGACAGCCTCGGTGCGGTAACTATCGATGTAAATACATGTAGCTACTAATGTAAATACTTGTATTTTAATCAATTCACATTCTGATTTGACACTAATAATGTAATAGAGCTACCATTACCTTAAAATTCCACAAAATGCTATTAATCAAAGGAAAAAGACCATAACAATGTAAACATCATGCAGCCATTTGTAAAATTTCCGATCAGCTGATCGCTGACGAAACAAAACAATTTACGGTATAAGTGCGTTCACACCAACCCTTTTTTGACCACAGAAATGTTAAATAACAACATCTAGGATAACATCAGATCTTTATTTCTCACTAAAATAAATTACAATAAAAAGTATGCAATATGTTTTATTCATTTAAAAACCTTCAAAATTGCTACAATCATCATCATCTGATGCAAAAAGTTCATCAAATAAATCGTCATTTACAGTTTCATCTGGTTAGTAGGAGAGTTAGGACCAGACTGAATTAGAGAGAAAACGAAGTGAAAGTATATGAGTATGCAAACTACCAACAGAAGCTGTTTGATGAGGTAGTACGGTAGTTGTGCTTAGAAGAGGAAGAAGAAGGCAGGGGCTGTTAGTTGCTATAATGAGCTTGTCAGCTGCTTGGAACGTTTCGAATAATTCACCCATATGAACACGCTTTTGTTTACGTTACGATCGTGCGGAGAAATGAATCTATTTCGTCATTTTTATAGAGATTTATATTAATACTACCTTATATATTATTTCATATTGTAAGTAGAACAACGTTTGTAATAACATACCGGTAGTCTTTAATTAATGCCCGGTGTTTTATATATGGTAACTTTTACACTGCTGCTTAGGCTAGCCGATAATTTACGGTAGGCGAGTTCTGTATTTTAGAGATCGACCTATACCTCAGATATTAGCAAAAATCATAAAAAATTACTCTCATTTTTGGGTCGACTTATCTGTAGGCCGACTTATACACCGAAATATACGGTAATCACCTTTCAAATGGGGATGGATATATATATACTTGACTCGAGAGTCGACAAACCCTTGATCAAACCTACTGTAGGACATTAGGAAGGGCATCAAGCGTTATTTCCCCAGCCACACTGTATCCACCCCTACAATGGGGATTAATATTGACACAAAACTAAACACACTTTAACTACTTATTCATTGACTCCAAGAAACTTTACTGTATTTTTGAAGGTCCTCTTAGATAGGTATGCTTTGATCTGAAACTAAAGACATCAGGGTTCTGAGGAAAAAGAAGGCTTACTAGCTGTCAAGCTTTGAGTTGATGGAAGGCTATCACTCTTTAGTGATTTCCCTTACCTAAGCTCTAGCTTTCCAATATCTTAGTTTTAGCTGTAGCTAGAATTGGCTTTATCAACTGAATTGAAAATTGGGGTGTTTAGTTGATAATTGTGCCAGTATTGTATTGATACACATATATGGCAACTGCAGCAGCTCAGTAGTAGAACAAAGGAGCTGGGAAATGATGTGCCTGACTAACGCGGAGTTGATTACCCACGGGGTGTTAAGAAGGGCATCTGGCCTAGATCCACCAGCTTCAACCTGTCTGCATCCACCCACTTTTAAATAGGGACTGATTGAGACATTAAAACGGTAAGAAAAAACAAAATTGTGTTCATAGATAGTGGTAGGCATCCAGCCTTGATCTCCCTGCTTCAACCTGTCTGTATCCACCTCCTTTTGAATAGGGACTTATTGTGACACATTAAAACAGCGTGAAAAACAATTGTACTGCTATATAATTATGATTTTTTATGTATTAATGCTCTAACATAATGGTGCTCAAAATGGGAAGCACTGTCCCTTGGGAGTGGCCGATAGAGTCTTGGCGCTGTAGGAAGGCAACAGGGAGGCATTGGGAGCAGTTAATAAATAACTTTGTTTTTTACAAAATCTGAATGACAAAATATATGTTGATTTACCCTTCCATATTGCTGACACAGCTAAAACTGCTAAATAAATTGGTTTACTAAATTAGATTTTATTTGTGAAGCAAATATGTGTGATTAATCTTCTTGTTTTCAATTTGAATCATACCAATATAAAAAAAGGTGTTTTTTGGCTTGTGTGTATGAGGGGGGAAGTGGCACTAGGAATCCATCTGGAAGCCAAGGAGGCCCCAGCCTGGAAAAGTTTGGGAACCACTGCTGTAACAGTTGAATGAGTAGAGCTAGTATTATACTTAATGTTGAATGTTTGGCTCTTTGTGGAGTCTTCATAAGATATACATTTTGGATAAAGAACAAAGATGAGTTGGATTCAGAACAGATGGCGAAGAATGAATGCCCCAAATAAGCTAGCACTTATTTTAGGGTTATAGGTTGTTGGTTGCCTTCTGAAACAAAGCATTTTATGATTGATATCTGCTCTATGAACTTACGTTTTCTGGTTGTGGTGAAGGACATGATGTGTTGTGTGATGGGGGAGATAGGGCAATATGAAGATAATTGATCCACTGTGGCAGTCCCTGACTTGAGTAGCCCAAAGATTAGATGAACTTTTCTCTATTTATGCGCCATTTCTTTGCCTGTCATAACTTGCTTTTTCCACACCTAAGTGATTTTTTGTTTAAATTTTTTTTTTATATGTGATGCAGTAGGCCTTTATGGCTGACAGTTTAATTTTATAGTGGCGTCAGTAGAGGTGACTGTTTAATTAATATTGCATTTTATGTAAGGTTTAGCCTCTATTAGGATTGGAGGTGCTTTGCAATTTAGGTGTTTTGCTTGTACAAAGAACACTTCAATAAACTTTTTTTTCTTTTCATATGGATGGTGCCTTCCATGAGTTCCAGTGTATCTTTGCCATCTAATTCAAGGAACAAAGCTCAGTTTTTTCTCTTTGACCTTCTACTTTTTCTTTTCTACGAATATTTTATCAAGAGATTAATTTTTCGAATATTATTTGGGTATGCTCTTGCTAATTTGGTAGGGTGTGAACCCCCATCTTATCATATAATTTGCTCTTTGGACAGGATCTTGTGTTTCAACCATAAATATATTTGGTAGTACTCACTAATATCTACTGCTCTTTTATCAGGTGTGCTTGGTACATACATACATACATATGTAATAGATACACAGTCCTCCTTGTATGAGGGTGGCCGAGTCAAAGCACACATTCATATGAGCCAAACATACTCGATCAATTTCCGTAGCTCCTTTGGGATAAAGGTTGCCACGTCCCCCCCCCCCACTACCACTCTGCTTGGATTTTCTGTTGCATCTGGTTTACCCAGCTTTGTAAGCTTATTTTTCAAGGTGTTCATATGGATCTTCTTATTCACAATTGGCTCTGCTCCATGTTTTAGCTCTCCAGTTGTCTTCCCTATTGTTCTGGCTACATTAGTGTCAGTTACTAGGAGACTTTCCAAGTATTCCTCGTCAGTATGTCATAATTTTTCATAACTGGCGCAGGGGTAGCCGAGTCAAAGCACACATTCACCAGAAGCTAACATACATTAATTGATCTTCATAGCTTCTTTGGGGGAAAGGACTGCCACATTTCCCCCACCCCATCTCCTTACTTGGGATCCACACTGTAAGTGGGCAGGGATCTTCTGCCTTGAGGATCTCTAGGATATAAATAATTTATATTCGGAGAGGGATATTATTTTCTTCTTCTGTTTATGCCTATGTGCCGTTGTTTTGTTCCAGTTGGCTTTTAAATGTTTGCATTCAGAATGAAGTTACTGTGCTCACTACTTATGTCAGTTGAAAGTGCCAGTGCATATCTTGGATTTAACAAGGGGATGAAACTCAGTCTTCAGTAGAGTTGTTGTTCCTTGAGCTACCAGGCCTAACAACCCCAAGTCTATAAGGAGGATCACTGCTGATCCTGGGCTTTCCTGCAGAACTTTCAGAAAGTGTATGTTGTGTTGGTGACATATGTGGTTGTGAGATTCATTCTTCCATAATATGTTTCCTGGGCTGCTCTAAATTTCTTGGGCTAGGAGTCTTCCAAAAATGACTGCTAGTGAGCAATGTCTAGATGTAAAAATAAATTTGTTATTATGTGTTGTGGCGAGAGATGAGGTAATTGTCTTTAAGACCAAAGCCTCTCCCAGGTCCTCGTGCCCTATGAGCGGCAGGGGTTGGTTGTGGCAGTTTGGCCTCTTTAGCTGCTCCTGTGGGAGACCTACGACAAAGATGCTGCCACTCCTTGCCCTCTTCAAGATAGTTTGATGTTCTGCTATACCCAGTTTTCTGAATCATGTTTTAACTGATTATGTAAAATTCTCCTATTTCTTGGAATGCTAGTAACAACAAATTTAACTTGGCCCTAGATTGGAAAGGTCTATTCAGGGAGTCAATTTTATGCTTTTGATTGTTAATTCACTGTTTTCTCCACCTCAAGTCTGGTTAGCAGGCAGAGGTTACGTATTATAGAAACTGACTTTGGCTGAGATTAAAAAACTTTTATTTGAAGCTGATTACCAAATCATGTGACAAACACCTTATTCCACTTCAGTAAAATTGAGGATGTTATATTAATATTACATCTTCATCACTTTTATATGCTTTATCCGTACTCTTTAAAACACTTTGACCCTTTATACTTCTCTTTGTTAATCCCCATTTGGCTGGGAGTGGACACAGACAGGTTGGAGCTGAAGAATTAGGGTTGGATGTCCTTCCTAACGCTCCGTGGTTGGCTCAGACGCTTATTTGTCTCTTCTGTGTCAAAATTATTTCCCATTTGATTGGAGGTGGACACAGACATGTTAGAGCTGAGGAATTAAACCTGAATGCCCTTACTAATGCTCCACTGTGGGCTCGTACCCATATCAGTTGCTTCCTTGCACACTCTCCCACTGAGCTACTGCAACCTCTACTCATTAATTGCAGCAGTTTATAAAAGGTAAATGAAACACCTTTCAAACCAATGTATTGTAATGAAATTTTTTTTTGTATGTACAAAGCCTAAGCATAGGAGTACATTTTTTCAGTTTCAACACAGACATGTATACTATCATGGTGGCAAATTCCCTGTGGTTATTATCATAAATATAATGCCACACACTGATCCTCTGTACTGGAATATACACATATATAATTTTATTTATATGTGTGTATATAGTTTAATCATGGCATTTTTTATTATGCTTACAAAAATTCTCTCAGCTACGTGCATTTACAAAGATGGCACAGAGTAGGCCATTAGATTCACAGAGAGGGATCACCATCAAAAGCACTGAATTGATGACAGTTTGTTTTATTACATTCACTATTGAAAGCTAATAATTTGTGTCCTACAAACATTCCTAATAGAAGCTTTTATTATGGAATATCTGTGGGAGACCAATAAACTGATAAAAATTATAATTCCTATAAGCCTGGTATGACAAACGTTTTAAATTCCTTTTCAGTGTAGTGTCTTGGCATAACAATTGTTTATATTGTAAAAAGACCATTATTAGGAGTTAGAGAGCAACAAATAATGAATAAATAAATGAATTTCAACTACAAAATAGAGCAGGTACACATAATATCTACTTATCTACGACGTACAGCGCATTATATATAAAAGGGATACTGTTTAGGCCTATAATTTTAGGATTACCATAGAATTCAGCAGATAATGACAATGTTGTTAAATGCAAATGCGAAGAAAAGGAAATAACAAAATAGGAGGATATGCAAGGAAAACTAAAAATATAACAAAGTCTGCAAACAAACAAGCCACTTTTATGGACCCCAAACCTAGATATGAAATGACTTAAATGCCTGTTGTCCAGCTTTAATAAATTCAAGCAATATTCGTAGCATTAAACAAAGTAATAAATTACAAACTATGGATGGAAGGAATGTTGAATGAAAAAAATATATTTTAATATTCATAAATAAAATGCTATCGCAGGTGGTTGATTCCAAAAAGAAAACATTCCAGATGCCAGTCTCACTTGAAGACCCACTTAAGTTCCTTTTGAGAATTTGGACAGTGGCATATAACAATAC
This sequence comes from Halocaridina rubra, assembly GCA_037179515.1. Lineage (NCBI taxonomy): Eukaryota > Metazoa > Arthropoda > Malacostraca > Decapoda > Atyidae > Halocaridina > Halocaridina rubra. The sequence continues at coordinate 85,697 of JAXCGZ010015332.1, read as the reverse complement.
TTTCTAATTATCTTAAGCAACCAACTCGCTGTTTTTCCTCTGTTGATAATGGATTCTCATAACTTTTCTAGTTCTTAATCACAGAAAGACACATACAAGGAACTAAGAAGCCAAGGTCTTCTTGCATTTCAATTCCATAACAACATTCATTATTGCTGTCAAGGGCGGAGCCTATACATGCCCAGGCTTATAACATACCCAATAAAAAACAAGGTATCTCACAAACCCTTAAGCACAGTTTTTTTAAGAAAAGGAACTAATAATGGTAATTCACATTTAAGTCTCCAGAAAATCATATCCTAATGGTGACACTCCCATACATAATAGTCATGTATTGGTGATTAGATAAAAGAATACATAGTATTTAATGGTATTTTTATAAATTGCATAACTATTATTATAATCTTTGTGAGGTCTTAAAAAACTGCAGAACGTCTTGGGGTTTTTGGAAGCCAACAGCAATGCAAGACTAATGCATTTTGTAGCATAACTGAAACATTAATATGAAAAGGATACCAGTCAGTATATATACTTTGGCAAAAGCCTTAATGAATTAAGAAACAAATAAGCCAAACGTGAAACATTTACAAGTGAAGAAATCTTAGTTTATGCCCTTACAAATGAAATATATTTGAGAGATCATACAGTAAGTACTACCTCAAGAAATCATGGTGTATCAAGTGAAGTGCACCACACTAAAGATTTACAAAAATCTTAAAGCCTACAAAAATGAGACGGGTAAATTTCATGCGGCAAGATTAGGAAAAATCAGTTGAAACCATATCTGAATTGAAATCAAATGCCATTACATATTGGTGGCGAGGGAACATAAAGCACGCACTTGGGGAGTTAAGGGGCTCTCAAGCGAAAGTGCATGAAATAGCGACCCGAATTTTTGAACTTGTCTGCTCCTGATGAACACAGGCTAGGCCAGGAAAGAATTTGGACGAAATCCATCGACATAAGATTTTCTCCTCCTGAGTCGTGGTAAATTTTTTTTATTTTATTTTTTCTAACTGTACGAAAGGGAAGTTGAACTACCCGAAGTAGAGTGCAAGGACTGTCATTCTAACAACTAAATGAATTTTTTTTATGCTGTCGATGGAAAGCAGACAAATTTAAAAAAAAATAATTGTATGAAGGTCATAATGAATTTGTTTTATTCTCAAAAGGAAAACCTCAATTTTTAGAGTAGTCTTTCCGCCCAGTGGCTATTCAAATATATATATTAGAAGTCTTATAAATGACATATAGATAAACCATGTACTATGAATCATAAATGCTGATAACTCCTGTGTGTATGATGAACGCAAGTATGCAATTATTTGAAGGAGCTTATTTTGTCGATGAAACGCATCCAGTTCTATCCGGGACCTCATTGCCTTTCGCAGGACCACAAGAAGTAACACTCTACCACCATACAAAAACTCTACTTGCAAATAAAGGTCTTTTTGAACCTTTTACCTGTTTAAAAAACGACACTTTCTCTGGCGCCAAAAAAAACAGGAATTCTGTAACTGAACTTTTTCAATAGAAAATGTTAGGTTTGGCCAAGCATACTTGAATATGCTACTTCAGTTACAGGTATACAAACTGACTCTTCTAGTTTTGGCTCCAAGAAAAGTAATTCTTTATAACCTGACTCATTCTTTGGCACCAAAACAGGGATTCTGCTAACTGAACGTTTTCGTTAGAATATGTTAGGTTTGGCAAAGCAAACTTAAATGTGCTACTTTAGTCAGGGGCAATACAAAGCGACTTTTCTAGTTTTGGTTCCAAGAAAGGTTGGCTTTTTAATCAGATGTTTAAATTTTTGAACAAAACATTCATTAGTTGTACTCTACTATCAGCAGACAAATATTAACACATCTCAAGCAGTTGGTTATCCTTGTGAAGTTATTCAACTGAATTGAAGCTGGACAGATCTCCATGAATGACATGTTTAAAAATGTTTAGTATAAAGTCTTCATGTATGTCTTTAGGAGTCGTTTGCTTTTACCAGAACTCCTATCTCCAAGGATTACAAAGTTTAGGTTAAGAACTCTCTTTAGGATCGGTTTGTTTTTATCCAAACTCCTGTCTCCAGGGATTACGTAATTAAGGCTAAATACTTGCTATAGAGTAAGTTTGAGTTACCCAAACTCCTGTCTCCAGGGATTACATAGTTAAGGCTAAACACTCGCCATAGGATCAGTTTGTGTTTACCCAAACTTGTCTTCAGGGATTACATAGTTAAGGCTAAACACTCGCCATAGGATCAGTTTGTGTTTACCCAAGATTATGGTACAGATTAATGGGAGTTGTATTTAATAAAAAAAATCTGTAGGCACATAATTGTAGATTGTGGTGCACCAGTTGTGTATTGACACTAGTATAGTTGGGTTAAAAAAAGCAGTATGACTCCGTGAATGTTGTATTAAATGTGAAGGATTTCCCTATGAGGAAAAGTTTCTCTCTCTCTCTCTCTCTCTCTTTCTATCCATGAATGGAGGCGGACACAGACAGGTTGGAGCTGGGGGATTAAGCTGGATGCCCTCTTAATGCCCTTTGACAGGATTGAACCCATGTACCAAAGTACTATCCGAAGTCTCTTTGAGTAAGAATCACTTATTTCATGCAAAAAAATCAAACAAAGATGGAAGATATTTTCTGTAATTGAGGTGAGTTTCTGGGTAAAGACAATTGCACTCACAATGGACAACAAGAAAAATATTTAAGTAAAGGCAGCAGCTAAAGGAAAAGCTGAAATAAGGGAATTGAAAATCAGAGATGGTGAGTGTTGTGACTTGTCAGATGTGGAGGGGTAACATGAGATGTGTAACAATTACGCCAGAATATTTGGTGTAGATGTAGACATAGAAAAAGAACTGTAACCGTAGGAAGACTCAACACTGAGCTAGTGCAGGGAATGGCTTTGAAAGAAAAAGGTCAATTGTGCCAGCTACAGAAGGAAAGAAAGATTTTGAGAAATTCCTGCATTGTGGGTTCAACATGTCTACTAGGATGCTCTCTGATAAGAAATAGGAAAGTTTCATGACAGAAATTGTTGCAAATATATCGACTTTCAAATAAAAATACCTCGATAAGGGTAGATATGCAATGGTGGAATGGATGACGTTATTAATGAATGTGTTTCAAGGAAACGAGGTTCTAGCTTGACTTTTGGAGTGCACGGTTAGTCTCACTGTATAAGGGGAGGGAAGACTAGTACGAATGTAATAGTTTTAGAGGAATTAGTTTGTTGTGCGTGGCTGGTAAGGTGTATGAAAGCATGTAAATTGAGAGAATCACAAGAGGAACCGACCTACTGATCACTCAAAAACAATGTGGGTTCAGGAGAAAAAGAGTGTTTGTGGTTCAAGTATTCGTGGTCGTAGGTTTGTGAGAAGTACCAAGAGAAATGTAAAGATGTTTTATGGGCATGTGCTTGGAGAAAGCATAGCTGTACCAAGAGAAATGCAAAAACGTAATATGGGCATGTGCTTGGAGAAAGCATATGACAGGTTTGATGGGGAAGTGTGGAGCTTTTTTCAATTTTAAAGAAGAGGTAGTACGGTGAAAGTGGTCTAACTATTATACACATGTTTTAGAGTGTATGTAAGAGTCAGGAATGGTGAGTGATTCATTTCCGGTATATGTATGGTTGCTGCAAGATTGGTATAATGTCTCCATGGTTATTCAGTGCAAATATGGATGGTGTGGTAAAGTATATGCAACACAGCTAAGTAGCAGTCTAGAATGAGTGTGCAAGAATGTAAAGGTGAATTATTTGCAAATGGTGGATGCTTAGGAGAACGATACAGTTTGTTATCAAGTTTATGTGTAAGAGAGGGAGGTTATGGGTAAATGTGGGTGTGTTGTTAGTGGCAGCTTGAATATTGGTGACAATTGAGATAAGGAAGTTAAGAGCTTTTGTGTATAAGAGGTTGTATGTAGTAGGGAATGGAGCAGTGAATTCGGTGGTGAGTTTCTCAGTTAATTAATTAAGTAAATGTCTTGGTGGGATGAAAATTGTGATAAGAAATAGATATTTACAAAAGAATGCATACTGAAACTTGAATGAAGTAGTGATTCTTCCTGTACAGACTGAATTCTTTTAAGGAGAAAGGAACTGATTAACTGTAATGATGTTTGAGAAATATAGGAGTTTCAAGAATGGATTGAGAGAGAAATGTGGAGGCGAGGCAGAGATTGGGATTTGTAAGTTGTCTGATAAAGTAGACCAGAGTGCTGAGGTGGTATGAGATTGTGGAAATTATGACTGAGGAACGACTAACAGTGTGTGTGTGGAGAGCTGACGTGGAGTAAATTGCAAAAAAGGACAAAGAACAAGATTGATATAGGTGGTGAAAATAGCATCAGGTATACTGGTTACATCAGAGGGGAAGGGAAGAGGGCAAGCAAGAGATAGGGTTGAGTGGAAGAGACTGAGAATAGATGATGATGCAAAAGTGATTTTCCCCACACGTGCTCAGTGCTGTAAACTGGAATAGATGGGTGGGCATGGAGTAGTTAAGAGTTTATGTGGTGACTGGAAACTTATCTACAACTATTGGGCCCCAACATCAATTGAACATCAATTTAATCTTAGTAAATCTTTTTTGTGAAATGCTAAAGATAAGATTCATGTTGGCAAGAGTGCAAGAGCCAGGAAGGTATTAATGTGGGTTTGAGCCCACTGTGGGGCATTAGGGAGCTCATCTAGCCTTCATCCCTTGGCTGCAACAAAACTATGCATTCTTGCTGATTAATCACTCGCGTCCCCTTGTGCCAGCTCTCTGTCACCGAGATGTCAATTTTGATTGTTTTTGCTTTGCAAGGCTGCATTGTTACTGTTGCATATTAGTTTATCATTCTCTTAATACTGCCTTATCTTTAACCTCCTACTTTTTCTCCTTTGTAATGTTTTCTTGGTGCCCAGGCTTGATGAGGGCAATTTTCTTTGCCAATCTCGGTGTGTGTGTGTGTATATAGAAAAAAAAATCTTATGGATTTTGTTAGTAAGAATAATATAAATTCAAACTAGCATTTCATCTCTCCAGGATCCCAGTGTCTATCTTTTTATGGCTTCTTGCTTTTAGGTAATACATTCCAATTTTGGGTATTAGTAAGGCTTATTTATATAGTTAAAGTAAATCCTACGTTTGGCATTTTGGCTTGTATTTGCCTTTGATCCTCTATTTAGGGATGCATTCTCTGTCCATCTTGCACTAGGCTGTTTTGAATATCGTTCTCCTAAACATTCTTTCTCTCTTTAAAAGGAAGTGCATATTATATTGTTGGCATATGTGGTTGTAATTAGTACAGCTGTTGTTATTTCCTACCAGTAAACTGCTTGGCTGAAGAGCCCAGAGTCCCTAAGGAAGGCCATTGCCAATCCTGGGCTTTCCCACAAAGCTCTCAGGGCGTGCATAATGTGTTGTTGGCATATGTGGTTGTGAGTAGTGGAGTCTCCCATACTGTGTTTGATTATATGTAGTGATGTGTTACATCCTGATCAGGCATCTTGTGCACTTTAGGACTTCTAGGAACCTCTGCTCTAGGCTGGATACAGAGCCTTTAACATTTATGTTACAAACATGTTAAGTGCATCAGAATTCAGGGAGTAACTGAACTTATTTATTAAAGCAGAACAGGCATCTTGTGCACTTTAGGAATTCTAGGAACCTCTGCTCTAGGCTGGATGCAGAGCCTTTAACATTTATCTTACAAACATGTTAAGTGCATCAGAATTCAGGGACAAACTGAACCTATTTATTAAAGCAGATATTTACTAATAATGCTCTAAATGGCCTGTTATGTGGGTTTAATATGAATTTGATGTGTAAAAGATTATTCTATAGTGGGTGTAGGGGGTTTCAGTAGCTCATTGTAAAGGAACACGAGTTGGGAGGTAGCTGATGTGGCTTCGATCCTAGCGTAGGTAATTAGGAAGAGCATCCAGCCTTTATCCCCCCAACTCCCGTGTCTCTGTGTCCACCCCTATTCGAATGGGGATTAATTTGATACCAAAAGCAAATAACCCTTTGATCTTACTATACAGTATTGCCTCAAAGATTGTGCAAGTACATGTATACCATGTATTAGCATAGTAAGAGGATTGACAGTTTAGATATAAGTTAGATGTATAAGCCTCTTGCAATGCAAAGAAGAGAAAGACTCATGTAGATAGCAATAAGTGATTAACATCTTTACCAGAGCTATAAGTAGGATATTAGAGTAGAACGTCGTCATCATGGTTGATGTAGTAGGCACAACGTTGCACTGTACAACTGCAATGCATGAATTTAATGGTGTGCAAGTATCTCTCTCAAAAATATTACATCTACAAATGAAAACATAATATTATGAGAGTTTTATCTCTCAAAATACTTAGTTTTTTTGTAAATGTAACCCTAGGGTGCTCTACAGTTATTTATATTTACATAGCAAGTCACATAACCTAACAAATTAAGGGGTTATTACTCAACATTGGGTTCTGGGAATTATTAATTTTTACAAGATCGTGTTTTATAAAATAATGATTTACAATATTAATTTTGGGTTTCTTGTAATAAAAATCAAGGAAGAGAGTACATCAAACGAATGTTTTGAGCAAGCTATTATCATTACTGCTTGATCAGTCTCAATTTTTTTCTGAAGTATTTGATACTGAGAAGCATTCAGTGACACATCCATTTTAAAAACATTTTAGATAACTGATACAAAACTATACATGATCCGATTTATTAGCATAATATATTGCCAATTATATAGTAGAGTTCTTTGTAGGTGTTAAAATACAATCACTGTAAAATATGCAACAGATATTTTAAATCTATCACCTTAGGGTAACTTTTAAAATCTCCATAATAATTAGTACAACTAGTAGCATATACACAAAGCATGGTGGGAATGATAAAAAGTTGTGTTGGTCGATACCCATTGAGACAAATTATGACCACCTGTGGTACTTTCACTGTCCACTATTTTGTCAGGTGAAAGTTACAAAGGAGTTCAGGTACAATAAAGAACGAAGTGAATAATATAATAATGTGCTCTTAATGATCGTGTTTGCTTTGTCTTAAATACAAGAAAAACTTTCAGTACGTGATTTAATTTTTTTTTTATCTCTGTGCAGCCTGCCAATAGTATCTCCTCTAGGATATTTCTCGTGAACATAACGAGTTGGGCTAGCCCTACGATTCCTGAGGTGATCTGTTTAAAGGCTAGGTGGGTAAAAATGGAAAGAACCACAAGCTAATGAGCTGTAAAAAAAATACAAACATAACTAAATGTCCAGCACACCTAATTTTCTCAATGAGTTCTTACCTTCAGTTACCTGACATGAGAAAGGGTACAGAGTTTTGAAGCTGAAAGGCTGGAGAGAGAGAAAGAGAGAGAGAGAGAGAGAGAGAGAGAGAGAGAGAGAGAGAGAGAGAGAGAGAGAGAGAGAGAGAGAGAGAGAGGAGAGAGAGAGAGAGAGAGAGAGAGAGAGAGAGAGAGAGAGAGAGAGAGAGAGAGAGAGAGAGAGAGCAAATGAAGATTGAGAAACAAATTTTAAACTCTGCAATTGTTAGGGTTCCACGCCTATATACTTGCTGAGCTTATTAAATGAATGAACTTACTGAGAGTACGGTGGTAAAGATTGAACAATTTACAAAACTAGATAATCCTTAAGCAGCAGCTGCCCAGAGCTATTAATTTTAGGAGGCATGGAGTGAAAAAAAAATTACCTCGCATATATATAACTTTTTTATGGTCTTTCTGGCTACATCAGATATTTTTCATCTGAATTCAAGCCAAACATGCACTTCAAACATGTCAAATTTCTTATCCAAAAAATTCAAATTTACTTGCATAATATATTTAGCGACAGCAGTTGTATCTTGTAATATTTAAAGAAATACATTAAATAAAAATATTTAATATTTATATTTAAATACTACCAGTATACTACTGCTATGGCTAAAAATATTAAGGAGGTAAGTTTAACGTATTTGTAGTGAACGTTTGGCTTGAATAGATGAAAAAGTTCTTTCGTGGCCTGGAAGATCGTAAGCTGTGAACATTTTCTGGAAGATATATAACAATACATAAGGTGTTGATAAACAAATGTGTCTTATATCTTGCATATCTAATATGAACATGTGTAATCTTGGATACAATAGTCAAATAAGAAAAATGGCAAAACAAACACGATACGAGTCCTATCTGACAAACAGGGTTATAGCTGAGAAACTAATTCCCTAAAATTTCTAGTAACTCAAAAAGTTTTATATACGTACATTCAAACAGTCACACTCATTCCTTGACTGACATATTAAAACATCATCTATGCTATATAGCGTATTGTCATCAAATGCATTAATATATATTTTTTTTCACATTGAATAAAAGCTTTCATTCCCATAAAGGAATTTGCCTTGAATACAAAACATAGAAATATCCTAATATCCATCAAATCCAGCATTAACATTAATACATTACTACATATATTCATATGTATTTAACAGGGTAGTCTACAATCTTGGGAGTATTCTGTATGTGTGAAGGGTAAAATAGCAGTTACATACAAATAATACTTTTCAAAATAGAAATCATTAACACATGAGTTAAACTGCTCTAAATTTCACGTGTGATTGAAGAAATGACGCTTCAGTATATACAGTATATGAGCTTGATTTTAAGAAATTTTTTTTATCATACAACTTTTAAGTCTTTGTCAGCGATGATGACCATAAATCTTTAAATACAGTTGGTAAGGAAATTATTTTTTTACATATACTGGCAATGTAAAAGAAACATGATTTAGAGGAATAAATATTTACATATACTGTACTGGCAATATTGACCTCATGTATACAGCTATGATACAATACTGTCTCACATCTGCAGAAAGTTAAGCGTATATCATTATGCTTGGTGCAATGCAATTGAGATGTGTGTGTGTGTGTGTGCTCAGGCTGGAGTGTATGACCACATCCTATGACCTTTATTTTTTTTCTATTGTGTGACACTGGGATGAGCAAAGAAAATTGCATTCATTGAGCCTGGACAACAAGAAAACATTAAGAAAAAGTATCAGGTTAAGCACAAGGCAGAATAGTAATAATAATAATAATAATAAAGCTGTATTTCTGTCCCAATAGTTTTCCAGTTAACGCAGTAAAAGTATTAAAATAAGGCATGAGCGTTTATATTTTGCAAGAGACTAGTCATTCTTAATTGTTAATAAGGTAATTATGCTCGTCTGCCTTAAAGTAATTACTAGGAAAAATATATCATGAAAATTCGATTAGGTTAGGTTGGGTTGCATTTGGTTTAGTTAGTTCAGGTTTTGATGAATGACACACTTTCATAGTAGGTTTACTAATCTGGAAGGTTGTATTATATAGAGCAATCTTAGAAATTAATTACAGAAAAAATGGGGAATAAGAACACAATATATAATTGAACTTACTGATCAAACCAGTTACTCATACAAATTACCTTGTGAATGTTTTGAATTGGGAGTTGCTGTGTTAGAATAAGATATCAATGAACTTATTTTGAATTGCTTGACTTTTAAATTTTTATCAGCCATAGAGATAAGATTTTGTATGATGAAGTACAATAATTATTATGACCATTCTTATAGTCACAAAGTTCTGCAATATGGCAACTTGAATTTGTCCCATAACTTGCTGCAAGCTTTTAACAAGATGACAACATCACGGGGTCATTAACAAACAGAAAGGTCAAAGGTAATAGAGAATGGCAATATCTAGCCTGCGCATACGCCAGTAATGTTGGAGAGGCTTCGGTGGATGATGAATGTTCATTGTAATGTGATGAAGAAATGGTGATAGAGATGATGAGTGTTAATGCTTACTGCACAGTATTATAAAAAATTTTCACTTTTGCTAGAAGTGGGATTACTTGGAGCTGTCAGTGGAGTTATAATTACCAAGAAGTTAAAGACAGTATCATTCCATTTTCCCCAAGGTCTAAAGTAGCCAACCATCCTTATAAATACAAAAAGAATCAGTTCTTATTTCTTGTTGTTATGGTGCCTTGTTTGTATTCAGTGTTCCAATGAAAACCACTGGAAAAGCTTCAACTTATTCCCTAATAAAGCGGGGGAAATAAATAGATTAGCAAAGTAGAAAATGAATAGAATACCACAGAATCTTAAATATGCAGAGTGGTATTGTTAAAGACATCTGCAATGCGGAGAAACATCAGATATTGTAGACTGATATAGACCAAGCATACTTATTACTTATGTAAATGTGTTTGCAGAAATGTCGCACTATTTGGGTGCAGAATTTCTTTATATACAGTGATCCGATGAAAATACAGTTTCAACTATCACAATGTATGAATACAAAATAAATTATATATATATATATATATATATATATATATATATATATATATATATATATATATATATATATATATATATATATATATATATATATATATATATATATATATATATATATATATATATATATATATATATATATATAAAAGCACAAACTGTTAGCATACAGCACTAAATGGTAAGGAAGCCCATCAGTGAAACAACACATAGAATAAATAATGCTATATATCGGATCCTAACTGGACCCCTACTTGAGATGAGGTCCAGTTAGGATACGAAATATAGCGTTATTTTTTTTGTGTTGTTTCACTGATGTGCTTCCTTAATATATATATATATATATATA
>JAXCGZ010015332.1:62500-70000 GCA_037179515.1 Halocaridina rubra | reverse complement strand
TCCACTCTATTCCACCCCTTTTCCCTACTCTGGCAAGTCTCTCTCACCCTATGCAAGCACATTACATATGTACAGTAAAAGTAAGCAATCTAAAGTTTTGCTAAGTTTATAAATACAGATATTTTTATGTATGTGTTGTTTAATTATACTGTACAGTACACGTATACTGTAAAGTACCTGTACAGTATTATGTTTATTTTAAAGTTTAAGAATAGCATTAAGATAAGTTTTAGTATTTTTCTAAGATTCATTGGGAACAAACTTTTTTCAAGTATTAGATGATATATTTTTTACATAGGCTGGGGGACCTAGGTTTGAATCAAAGTGAGTTCCGGCTTACGCTGATTTTTTTTTTAAGTCAGCTGTCAAGAACAGAACCCTGACGTTATATGAGGACTCCCTATTATATATATATATATATATATATATATATATATATATATATATATATATATATATATATATATATATATATATATATATATATATATATAAACCAAATAAGCACATTGCATATCTGAAAACATGAATAATTTTTACCCTGCCTTGTACTTGAACCTAGGACTTATAATTACTAAGCCAAGGTGCTACCAACTACACCACAGAAGGTTAAAAGGAAACAGATCTTATAGCTTATATCTGCTATACTTAGGAATGAACGCATTATATCTGAATGCCACTATGTTCATATTACAGTTTCCCCAACCTCGCTCATGGTATCGTTTTCGCATTTAATTCAACTCCCAATCTCATTCGGGACCAACAATAACCAAACAAGCACATTACATATGTGAAAACATGAATCATTTTTACCCTGACCGGGACTTGAACCCAGTATGTATCATTACTAAGCCAAGGCGCTACCAACTACACCACAGAAGGTCTGTTTCCTTTTAACCTTCTGTGGTGTAGTTGGTAACGCCAACTACACCACATTTTTTTTTTTTTTTTTTTAGCCTTTGTCGTAAACTCAAAATAACGTAAGTCAAAACAACGTTATATGAGGACTCCCTGTGTGTATATATATATATATATATATATATATATATATATATATATATATATATATATATATATATATATATATATATATATTATATATATATATATATATATAAACCCTATTTATGAACAACCAAGTTACAAACATTCGCAGATACGAACTAAAACCTACCTATTATAAATCCATGTATTAATGTATGTATTACTGCATTGTAGTGTATTATTACTGTATCAAAATTCATTAATACTGTATACTTAATAAATGAACAAAAGCAAGACTAGAAAACTCATTTTTTTTATAATGCAGTTCCTGAATATAATACTGTAGTACAGTATTAAATATATAAAAAACTTAAAATATTACACAGGTGTACTCACTCTATATACGATGGGCAACAGGCATACTGGGACGAGCGGGGTGGCGGTGAGGAGGTGACTTAAGTGACAGAAGAGGGAGAGCTAACCCCTGGTTGTTGTTGGGGTTAATACTGAGTGAAGAGAGACTGAAGCACATGGCAGCATGGTGATAAACTGTCTCAGAGGCGGTCATTTAGTTACTAAACTGAACCATTTTTTCGCTTTTTCTTGCGCACATGCAGCTCGAGCATTTTGTGTTTTTTTTTTACTATTATTTTCAAGACTTGCTATTCAAATTTCGCGTAGTATAAACAGGTGACTATATATATATATATATATATATATATATATATATATATATATATATATATATATATATATATATATATATATATATATATATGAGCAAGCACACAGCACTAAATGGAGAGGAAGCCCATCAGTGAAACAACACATAGAAAAAATAACCCAATATTTCGGGTCCTAACTGGACCCCTTCTCAAGCACAAATGAGGGTAAAAATAATTACAGAGGGAATGAAAACAAAAAGGACTCAGGAGACCTGAGGGAATTAAAAATTAAAGATAGTAAGTCATGTATAATCCAAAAGAAATAATACTCTCAATCAAAGAAAACCGACAAAGTCATTAACAATAGAATATATTAATCTCTAATTACGAAAATAGATCGGTACATAGATAACCCCTTTAATATAAAAGAGCAACGAACCAATGAGCTCAAATCACACTAACCAAACAAGAAATGACAAGAATAATGGAAAAAAATAATAATATATATATATATATATATATATATATATATATATATATATATATATATATATATATATATATATATATATATATATATATATATATATATATATATATATATATATATATATATATATATATATATATATATATATATATATATATATATATATATATATATATATATATATATATATATATAATATATATATATATATATATATATATATATATATATATATATATATATATATATATTCTCATCCAGGTGCATATGAGGGGTGTGGGGGAGATAGTGAAGAAGGTTGAAAAATGAAAGTGGGGATATTGGGAAAGATGAGACTGATGCTGGTAATAATGCAGGTAACAATGGTGATAATCCTAAAAAGTCCTGTCTTACTATCTTTAATTTTTAATTCCTGCAGGTCTCCCTCTGTCATTGTTATTTTACACTATTGTGCTTGAGAAGGGATTCAATTAGGACCCGAAATATAGCATTTTATATATATATTATATATATATATATATATATTTATATATATATATATATATATATATATATATATTATATTATATATTATATATATATATATATATATATATATATATATATATAAAACAAAACCCTCACATGACAAAACCCCCACTGACAAATTACCTGTTATATATTTGTATTGGCACTGAAGCCAGGAATCAAATAATTATATTTGCTACAAAAGATGCAATGCATCATTTGGCTAAGTCAGATACCTGGTATCTGAATGGGACCTTTACTTCGGCACCTGCATTGTTTGAACTATTTGTTATTCGAGCTCCACTCGGTGATTCAGCAGTAAGTTGTGTGTAAGGTTTTCTTTCCGGCAGATCACAAGAAATCTATTAAGAATTTCTTACAACAGTTTTGGATAAAGGAGAAGACCTTGGATTATATATGAATCTACTTACTACGATGACAGACTTTGAAAAATAACTTTTGAATGCTATTGCAAATGTGCTGGGACCCCAGATTGCTATGAAGACATGCTTTTACCATCTAACTCAAAATACATGGCAGAAACTACTGTTGAAGTTTGTATGTATGTATGTAAGTGGTTATGTGTAAATGGTTGTTATACCAAGGAGCGAGTGGGGGAGGGTGGCAATGACGTCATAGGGTGGACGGTTTTGGTGCTGTGTGTGGCATGAGCAGACAGAGAGAAGTGAGCCGGCAAGTGGTGAAGAAGGTCCCGGGACCAAGAGGAAAACCACACCAACAGAGAGGTAAAGTAACGTTTTAACAGTAGTAGCAGAGCATAAAAGTGATCCACGGCAAATAAATGTCATCCAAGAAGAGATAAATTGCCAGTGTGAAAGAGCAGTGAGGGTGTTTTAGTGATTTTTAAAGAGTTATATGTCTTGGTGGTGTAGAGTTTCGAACTTGTTGTGTAGGTCTTTGGAACATTTTTGGAGAAATTTTATATGTTTATTTTAATAAGTTTAATCTTAAATGTGTGGCTTCCGGATTAATAGCGTAAATCAGCTGATGGCTCATGCTAGGCTGGTTTTTTTGCGAATTAGTCTAGGCTTAAGCCTTTTATGATTGAAAGTAGGCTAAATTATATGATATATCTATTTTAGCGAGTGTTTTATTGGAACCAAAATGGGTACTAAAATTGAAATTCCGCAGTACAAATCGGGCAAAACTTATGAACAATTTAAGAAAGAAGTCTTGGCCTGGCATTTGGTGACTGAATTAAAACTGGAAAAACAAGGAATAGTCATAGCCTTGTCGTTACCTGAGGACGATAATTTAAAGATTAGAGAGAAGGTTTTTGAAGAGATTAATGTGGAGGATTTGCATAAAGAGGGAGGGTTGGACCCTTTTATTTTGCTTTATTTTGACAAGTATTTGGGGAAGGATGACTTGCAAATTGCTCTTAAAAATTTGAAGATTTTGAGGATTATAGTAGACAACCTAAGGAAAATATACCTCAATACATTACAAATTTTGATCAGAAGCATGATAGAATCAAGGCAGAGAATATAACTACCATCAGTGATATTAGCTAAAATTATTGCTAATAGCTGGTATAAGTAGACCAGAAAAATTACTTGTGCTTACAGGTATGGATTACACTGCAAAGGCTAATCTTTTTGACCAGGCAAAGAAATCATTAAAGAAATTTGTGGGAGAGGGGAGTGCAGGGGGGTGTGTGTGATAATTCTGGATTTTCTGATCCTTTCAAGATAGAGCCTGCATTTGTTGCGGAGGGGGGCAGTGTCAGGGGGTGGCGTGGTGGTGGCACATATTTGGGGGGTATCTGGTGGGGCTAGGGGTGGTTTACGTGGGTGTACAAGAGGTGGGGGGTTTTCGTGGAGCAAGAGTGAGACCAAAGAATCTTTTGGAGCGGGGTGGTCAGCCCATGACCTGTAAGTGTTGCGGGTCTTTTAGACATTTTTTAAGAGATTGTCCAGATAGTTGGGAAAATTCTCATTCTCATAAAGGTAATGAATTTCAAAAACAGATGGAAGAAGATGCTATAGTTTTTACAGGATGTAATAATGAGGATATGACAAATTTTATCAGTGAAGCGTACAACTGCAAAGTTTTAGATAGTGCATGTTCAAGTACTGTGTGTAGGGAGAAATGGTTGAAGACATTCTTGGATGCATTGTCTGATGATAAACGTCAAACTGTACAGAGGCGTGGTAGTAATAAAGTTTTTAAATTTGGAGGGGGTACTAGGTTGCACTCTAAGGGAGAGTATATTTTGCCAGTCTTAGTTGTGGGCATTAGGGTATATATTTGCACTGATGTGGTGGACTCGGATATTCCCTTATTGCTTTCGAGAGAGTCAATGAAGAAGGCCAGAGTGAAGTTGGACATTGAGAATGATTCTGCTGAGATTTTAGAGAAGAGAGTGTCATTAAATATTACTTCATGTGGTCATTACTGTGTGCCACTTTGTGAGGATGTAACAGTGGAGCAAGTTCATGCTGTAAGGCTGGAGAGTTTGTCGGGTAGAGATAGAAAGAGTGCACTTTTGAAATTGCACAGACAGTTTGCCCATACCCCACGAGGAAAGCTTGAGGCATTGTTGAGGGATGCAGGGGTTTGGCGTGAGGATTTAATGGAGACATTGAGAGTATTTATCACAATTGCTTATTGTGTAAATAGTATGCATTGGCAATTCATAAACCAGCTGTTTGTCTGCCTGGAGCCAGGAAGTTTAATGAGATGGTGTCCATGCACTCAAAATTATGGAAGGAGGAGGAGGGTAAGACGAGATGGATTTTGTATATGATTGACATTTACTCCAGGTACAAACAGTCTGTGTTTATAAAAAGGAAGTGAACAACTGATGTTATTGATGCTATAATGAAAAATTGGGTAGGTGTTTGGGGTTATGAAGGGGTTGCTTACTGATAATGGGGGAATTTACTGGAGAAGAAATAAATGATGTTGCTTGGGTTTTGGACATTAGGCTTTCCACTACTTGAGCAGAAAGTCCATTCCAAAATGCAGTAACTGATGGGATATTATTTAAGCTGAGATCTCAGTTTCCTAAAACACCTTTAGATATTTTATTGAAGTGGGCTAATATGGCTAGGAAGTCCCTACAAATGTGGAATGGATTTAGAAGCCATCACTAGTATTTGGACAGAATCCTAATTTATCTGGAATAATGACAGATGATATTCTGGCACTTAATGGAAACACGAGTAGTGATGTTTTTGCAAAGCATTTAAATTTGCTGCATGCTGCTAGGCAAAATTACATATAGATGGGTGCAGACAAAAAAATAAGAAGAGCTTCTGAGCAAATTTTTTCAACAGGAGACTTGGTTTTATATAAGAGGGAAGGGTATGAGATGGTTGGGGCCTGGAAAAGTAGTATGCCAGGATAATAAAATAATTTTGTAAGACTTGGTTCATCTTTGATTCGAGTTTCAGCAAATAGGTTTATCAAGGTGGGAGCGGTATTAGAGAGGGAGGATTCTGCTAGTGGACCCTTAGATTTTTCTAGTGAGCAAAATGATGTGAGAAAAGAGCCAACAGTTGTGGAATATTCAGATGGTAAGGGGGGAGGAGTAGGTCAGTCTGTTGGGGACGTCTCAGAGGTTGATTGTGATTTTGAAGGTGTTCAAAATGAGGGGCCTCTGGTAGAAAGTTCTGGTGAGGGATCATCAGAGAAAGAATTACTTACAGAGCAGGCAAAAAGGGAGGAACCTATTTCCATGAAGAGATCTTTGAGAAATTTTAATAAAGAATATGAATATAAAGTTTAATCTGATCATTATCAAAAGAGGAACAGAGTAACATAGAGTGCTTGACAACAAAGAAGGAGAAACTGGAGATATTTAAAACCCTACATACATATGAAGAGGTAAAACATCATGGTCAGACATGCATATCCACTTGGTGGGTGTTGACACTGAAGAATGGTAAACCCAAGGCCAGATTGGTGGTGAGAGGATTTGAGGAAGATTATAGCAGAACAGTTAGTGATTCTCCTGTTGGGAAAACTACTCTAAGAGTATTTTTAACAGTTGTAGCTAGTTTGGAATGGCGAGTGAAAACTACAAATATAAAATCAGCTTTTTTTCAGGGTAGTACTTTGGATAGGGTAGTATATGTGAAGCCCCTCATAGAAGCCGATGTTGGAGAAGGTGTTGTCTGGAGACGCAAGTGTTGTCTGTATAGACTATCTGATGCCTCAAGGCAGTGTTACTTATCAGTTTGTGAGAAAATGTTGGAAGTGGGTTGTTTACAAAGTACGGTAGAACCTTCACTTTTTTACTACAATGGTGGTGGAAATAAAGAGTAATTGTAGTGAGCCATATTGATGATTTTCTTCATGCTGAGGAAGATTTATTTGAAAGAGATGTAATGGTTTCTCTGAGACAGAGATTTGAAATTGGTAAGTTGAAGAAGAGTTTTACAAATGTAGGTTTTTAGATTTGCCAAGAGAATAATGGTATAATATTGGATCAGAATGACTTATGTCAAAGATATGGAAAAAAGACCATTTTCAGTAGACACAAGAGGGGGAAAAAATACTTTGGGCTCTGAGGAAATGTCTGAATACAGGGGGGATATTGGTGTGATGAACTGGGTGGTTCAGTGCACTAGACCTGATATAGCATACTAAATTATAGAATTGAGTATGAAATCTAAAATGACCTCGGTCAACGATTTGAAAAGAGCAAGAAAATTAATTAGTAGAATACAAGACTTAGAATCTATTGTATTTTTCCCTGCCCTGGGTGAGGTAAGGAATTGGACTTTGTGTCCATACTGATGCCTCCCATGCACATCTTCCTGATGGGGTAAGTAGTGTAATGGGTTGTCTGTGGTTGGGCTGGGTGGTTCTGTGTGTGCAGTTAGC
>JAXCGZ010015332.1:5000-57500 GCA_037179515.1 Halocaridina rubra | reverse complement strand
AATGTATGAACGAAATGTATCTTTTAAGCTCTAATAAAATAATATAAATTAAAATACACAAAGTGACTGATTTTCTCGAGGAGCATGAAAGATAGTTTTCAGGCATGAAGAGCTACAAGTGTCTAATGAATAATTATGGTAAACACCCTAAAATTAACTAATAAATAATTAGGGTAAATTATATATAGTAATAATGAATGCTAGAGAATCCAAATTAAAATGTGATAAATAAAAACTGCTTAATTTGGTATCTAGTCATAAAAAAATATTTAATTCCCTTGCATATCAGGCTACTAAATAATCTTAATTTATCTCGTTAGAGATGGTTCTGGTGCACCCAGGATGGAGTATTTTTAAGAATAGTAAGAACTGAGAGTTCCTTTTTAAGAGCAGTCAGAACTGTAGCTCATCTTCAAAAGCAGTTATAACTGCGAGTTCCTCTTTAAGAGTACTTAAAACCGAGTTCCACTTTAATAGTTGGAAAAGTTCCCTTTTAAAAGTAGTTAAAACAGAGGTCCTCTTTAAGAGTAGTTAGAACTGAGCTCCTCTAAGAGTAGTTAAAACATAGTTCCGCCTTAACAGTAGTTAGAACTGAATTCATCTTTAAGAGAGTTAAAACAGAGTACCTCTTAAAGAGTAGTCAGAACTAAGAGTTCCTCTTCGAGAGTAGCTAGAACTACAAGCTCCTACCATACATATACTCTGGAGATCCGTATGCAGGTTCTCCATGATTTGTGGGTTTGTTTGAATCCTGTAACTACTGGAGACCTTACAAAACTCTACGACAGTTTCTAAAATAATATTCCTTGCTCGTAAGAAATGAGCAGAAAGTGTTGCTCACTACATAAAAAAAAAAAAAAATGACATAATAACTACTGTGTTGTTTCTCCATAAACTTAAAATGCATGAGATAAAGTTTAAGCACATTACAGTAATACAGGCAAGATTTTAGGTAGACAGGAGGTTGGGAATAATTTACTGTATATGCAAAGTTTGGACACGTATATAAGGGGTCTGAGCATACTTGAATTTTCACTTTTGTGGGCTGGAAGTAGTGGATATATATATATATATATATATATATATATATATATATATATATATATATATATATATATATATATATATATATATATATATATATATATATATATATATATATATATATATATATACAGTGGTGACCCCAACCCACGAACTTAATCCATTCAGAAAAACTGTTTGTGGGTTGAATTTATTTTTCCCATTGAAATGCATGGAAATTCAATTAATCCATACCTGGTCACAATAACTATTAATTTTAAATATATTTTTAGTCACTAAAAACAAGTTATATGTATTTCATTTGCAAAAGGAAAATTACATTAATAATAGAAAGGAATTCTACTCTACTAAAGTAAAACATGTACATATTCAGGTATACAGCATACACTAGCTGATACCGAGTATAAGATAGCAAAGTCCTACACTTATAAAAAGTTGTCACATTCTCCCACTAATAAATACAGTAGGAAAGAGTACAGATTGTAGGTAAAACTTAAAAAATGTAGGTAATAAAGAGTACTGTATTTACCTTTGTGGATGATTGTTGCTGGCATACATGGATGGTGGTGGAGGAGGAGGGGGAGAGGGACCAATTTTTGGGAGAGTCCCCCTCCATAAAAATGTATTCCGATACAGGCTCTATTTCTGGTGTTTTCTCTCTCTTTTCTCTTTTGGAAGCAGCTTCCCTGCCTATTGGGACAAATAAACAATCCAGAGAAATTTGTCTTCTTCTTTGGTAAATTTTTCTAAAAATATTCACCGCATTGTCATTTACCATGTTCACTACTCTATTGCCCACAGTTTTGTCAGGGTGATGATTCCCAATAAAAGCCTGCACATCATTCCACGTACTAAAAATTTCTTTAAATGCTTCACTGGACACATTTTCCCTTTCATCCCCCTCTTCCGGTGACTGCTCCTCTTGGAGAATCTTCACCTGTCCACGTTGCAACTCAACTAATTTTTTGTGGTAAGTTCTTTGTGGTCCTCCACTAGCTCCTCCATATCCTCCTCATTGACCTCCAAGCCCAAACTTTTGCCTGTGGCCACAATTTCATTAACACTTTGAATAGCTGACTCCTGCTTGAAGCCCTCGAAGTCTCTCAGTCACACAACCTGGCCAAAGTTTCCTCCAGGCAGAGTTCAATGGGCAATATGCGACCTCCTTCCATGCTTTTTCAATGAGGCCAATGCAGTGGAGGATATTAAAGTGGTCTTTCCAGAAATCAAGAAGGGTCATGGGTGACCTGGAAACACCTGGCAAAAAGATCATTCGTATATAACGTTTTAAAGTTAGAAATTACCTGCTGGTCCATGGGCTGGAAGATAGGAGTGGTGTTGGGAGGCAGAAATTATACTTTAATGAAGTCATCATGTACAGTAAGATCTTCCACACCTGGAGGATGGGCAAGAGCATCATGCATTTGAGGAGACACTTAAGGGGCAAATAATTTTCCTCAAGATATTTCTTCACTGCTGGCACAAACACTGCAATCAACCACTCTAGGAATAAAATCCGCATGACCCAAGCCTTAGGATTTGACCTCCACATTACTGGAAGGCTACCCTTCAAAATGTTATTGCACTGAAAAACACGTGGATTTTCAGAGTGGTACACTAAAAGAGGCTTGATCTTACAGTCCTCACTAGCATGAATGCACAATAAAAGTGTAAGCCTGTCGTTCATTGGTTTGTGGCCAGGCATTCTTGTAGAGGGATATAACCTTCATTCTCAACAAATTTAGTTAATTCCTTCATGTAAGAATCCGCTGCTTTTTGGCGTTTGCGAGTCAAGGGCACTACTCATTAGTGCTCTTGACTCACGAACGCCCTCCCCCATGAATAACTTGCCCCACAAACATAATTTACGAATAAATTTTGCATTGACTCACAATTTTTTACTCACAAACACACACATCCGGGCAAGCGACCATGTTCCTACTCCCCCGTGTGGTTGCTCTCTCAGTTCTGCATTGGTGTCCATGTTGTGTAGTTCGTTGTTCTCTATTTGTACTTTTCCTTAGTTTTGCCTTTACTTTAAGCTAGCCCTCATTATGTCTCCTAAGAAAGTGAAATGCGTTGGTGACAGTGGCATCAAACACCCTAGATGCATAACAGTGGAAACTAACAAGGAAATACTTTTTAAGCATAAAAATGGTGTTCTTGTTTCTGATATTGTCACGCAGTAGGACATGGCAGAATCAAGGAAGTCGTTCTCCTCCTCCTCCTCCTCCACCACCATCCATGTGTGCCAACAACAATCATCCACAAAGGTAAATACAGTACTGTACCATGTATTATTTATGTAGAGTTGAATTTACTGTAATTTTTCATTTACAGGTGTAATACATAGTATTTTTCATTTTTATACTCATTAAAAAAATGTTAAAATGTATATTTCTTGTGACTGGGAACGGATTAATTGAAATAACATACATAGAAGAGTGTGGATTCCATACAGCAAAAGTTTACCACACCCATATAAAAAAAGTCTAGTAGCATTTTACTTTGCATTTAAAAAGACGAACATAAATGGGCAATATCACAGCTGCTGCAGTGGTTTGGGAGAAGGTTGTGTTCAGAAAAAATGATGAGAAAGAAAGAATGCTCAATTGTTAGTTTTCCATGAGTTGGGAATTTTGGCCCTCAATGCTCATAGTGTATGTAAAATGGAATACCATAGTAATGCATGGTTAGCTTGAATTCTTTATTTATTCTAGAACGGAGACTCAATCCTAGGTGCAGTAGATCCCCCCTATGAAGACGGTCTGTACAAAGACTGGAAAATACCTAAATTGCCAATCGTGAATTTGTTTAAAAATATTATGATGCAGTTTTTTAATATTTATAAATGCATCAATGCTGGGAACTTTAAAACACCTCTATTCATGCTTATAGTTATTAAAATAAACCATAAAACTATAATAATACATCACTTAAGCTATTAAAGGCAAAATGCCTTCTTTGTGAATTATATGTATCTTGAATAGCTCTTCTTCAAAGGAGCAAATGAGAAAGAAAGAGAGAGAGAGAGAGAGAGAGAGAGAGAGAGAGAGAGAGAGAGAGAGAGAGAGAGAGAGAGAGAGAGAGAGAGAGAGAGAGAGAGAGAGAGAGAGAGAGAGAGAGAGAGAGAGAGTGTGTGTGTGTGTGTGTGTGTGTGTGAAACCTTCACCACCACATAAGACTATTATAGCTAGGATCTTATAATATCTGAGCTTGGGTACCCAAAATGTACAGAAGTAAATTACACTCGGCAGAGATGACTGAGGCCCTACAGCCGTAGCTAGTTTAATGGAATACTACTGTGCTATATACATGTGTAACAATGTGGGTGACACAACTTCCTAAAAAGCAGATGTCTCCATATGCAACAAATGTTTCAAGATATGAAATGTTCCACAGAACAGAGCAGTGTCTTTTTCAAGGAATTGATATAATTATATCAGTGATCACACGACCCCCAAAACAACTCTCCATACTTGAAGAAAAGGCACTGAACTAAGGGGACTGTTGTCTAAGAATAGAGGAATCAGGTATAACAGACTTTCACATCACTTTCATACATAGTGCAAAAGGCTAAAACAATCCTGAAATTATACGAACTTTAAACTACCTGGGCGAAAGTGGGCTTAACTTGCCCAACATTGTTGGGTCATATTGTACAAGCTCTAAATAAATCCCAGTTACATTGGTATTAAAACTACTCGTCATGCATTTCCAACTCCCTTTATGATGATTTATGAGACCAAAGAATTTCTCCTAAAAGCAAAAATAGTACATGAAAGATCTGTGTCGTAAAAGATGTGGAACAGATACACTGACATCACTAATGAGGACTTTTCTCTCTTTAAAGAAGTGAAGATTTTCATTTTCTCTCCGGTCCTTCAGATAACAGTCCCATGTGGTGAAGAGGCATACTTTGCGATGTTTTAAGATATTCCCACAGTCTTCTAGCATTACTTGAGTATGTTGATATATCCCTAAGTAAAACTTATTTTTATTTGAAATGTAAATGGTTTATATTGAAAAAATGTCACAATGAAATGAATTTTTAAGACCTAATTTCCAGTGGTGTTTTGCTATAGAAATCGATTACTATATTGTACCTGCTTTAGTGAACCACATATAAAATACCTGTTAGTCGTCTTGGTTTGACAGTATCCTGTTCTCGTTGATAAAGAGACCCTCTCTATTACTACCTGATGGGGGATTCATCTACCATCGACTTTGGTAATAAAAACATTTATATCTACTGATTGAGAAAGAAGCCGTCTGTAACAGAAGCCATTTGATAAATTTAAAAAAAATATAGTATTATAAAAACATAGTTCAAGAGAGCAAAAACCAATGAACGGGGCTTGTAGCCATACCATTTTGCTAACCACTCCATTAGCATGATTCATAGAGGTATAAGTCTCCATAAACAGTAGAGAAAAGCAATGCATATCAACTGCAATACATTAAAAACATTACATATGCATTCACAACAACGTTTACCCAGTGAGCAAAATATTGTAAATGAGTAAAAGAAAGAAAATACAAGCAACAATGAGATAATCCAATTTCATTGGATCATCAGCATTGGGAATGAAGCAGTATTAATATAATATAAAACCCCTCCATGCACAATTATACAGCATATAATTCGAAGGTGTTGCTCCTCATTGGAATGGTTGCAATTGTCTCATTGTGGGATAAAATACATTTAATCACATGACAGACACATAATCTCAGTTTTGAATAAAGACTGAGGGAGTCAGGCTCACCACTGTTCAATTCCAGAAGGATTAGGGGGATATGGTAACAATTTTCCTTCATGGTTTTGACAGAATGAATAGGAAGCAATATTTTGATATGGGTGTCTCTAGAACTATAAGTAATAACTTGAAGTTTTCTAGAAAAACTTCTTGGCAGGATATAAGGAAGTACTATTTTAGAGTAAGAAGAGTTGATAATTGGAAGAAGAGTTGATACCTGGAATTACTAAATGAGGAAACAATAAATGTTAAATGCATTCATAGTTATAAGAGTAGATATAATAAATATACGCCCCCAGATACAATGCGTCATGCTCTTTTCTTGTTAGGTGGGAGTCAATATGTGCTCCTATTGTTGAGGAGGAGCCTGAGGACACAAACATATGTGACGATGAAACTATTGTGACTGCATTTTAGATAGAGGGGAAGGAATTGATGTTATACTGCCTAATTATAGGACCAGAATTGGTAATGAACAATATTATATTTCAATTGCCTGCTTATTTTTTTGCAGCACCAGAAGCCAGCTCTAACTTAGTCAGCACGCACATCTGTTGGTGTAGTGCAGAGCAAAATGATTACAATATATGCATTTGCAATACAGATACTCCCCTACTTAACAACAAGTTAGATCCCAGAAGTACTTTCATAAGTAGAATTGTTCGTAAATCGTGTTTTGGTAAAAAAAAAAGTACTTAAGCTAAAGACACTTAACTACCACATAAAACAAAGTACAGGTAAAAAGTATTAATGAATTTTTATACAGTAATAATAATGTAATTATGCATTTCAATACAGTAGAGTAATACATACATAAATAAATGGGTAGATAATGGGTAGATTTTTGTTTATATCTGCAAATGTTCATAAGTTGGTTGTTTGTAAGTAGGGAAGCGTCTGTATCTGGATCGTTTGGCTAAGTCTATGCAATGAAGATAACTGCAGCTGCAATTAGGGAAGGGCAATCACAATGCAGAACTTTCTGGAGGCCTGACTAATATGGAAAAGAAATTTTCAGACTATCAGCATCCGTCATAATTCCATTATCTCCATTCATAACCATGAAGGAATTTAAAAACGTCACCATATCCCCCCTCATTCTTCTAGCTTCTAGTGATATTAAGTTTAATTCCCTCAGCCTCTTCTCGTCTTTGTGTGCATGTGTGCGAGGCATCTCATTAAGAGAACTTCTGCCAGGACAGTTACTTGTACAGTACTATGAAAAAGGATCCTAAGAAAATAAACTTTGTAATGTCATATGCAACCTCACAAGAATTGTGTCTTACTCTCCATAATCGGAAATTCATAAGTTTGTCTCATATGGGCTTATCTTCAAGTCTGAATTTACAGGTTGGCCCTTGCAGAGGAATGAAGCGGCGGCACTCAGGTCTCAAGGCAGCAGATCCTCGCTTGCTTATCCTGTGGATGACCCAAGCAGGGTGGTGGAGGGGGAACTGTAGCAACCCTACATCTCCAAGAAGCTAGGAAGAGTGATCGATATATGCTTAGCTTCTGATGAATGTGTGCTTTGGCCAGCCACCCACTTATGTAGGGTCTGTGGCCACTGTATACTTATGTACTTTGCAAAGGAAATTTTTTCAGCACTATGTAAGAGAAGACACAGGACACTATCTCTATGCTCAGTCATAGGTTTGAAGTAGATCTCTAACTATGAATGGTAGTGTGCTATTAATAACAAGACTTCCAGTGTTACCATCTTTAATCCATGGGATTATGCTCAATTCAGAATTACAGTGTGACCCCCCCTTGTGATAGTTCGAGCACATGAAGCTCCGTAGGAATCTTTAATACTCTACACCCTTGAGCCAAAATCTTAAAATATGCTCTGAGACACTTGCATCTATTCCTCATGAGTACAGGAATGGAGAATAACTTATAATAATTACCTAGCAGAGTGGACAAAAAAATATAATTAATTTGCAAATATGAATGCTTGGTATATGAAATGATACTAAACATACTTAATTATGAGTACTGGATATCACACTCCTCACCACACAGGACTTCGATAAAATATTTTCTGATCTTATAAAGGAGAGTAACCTAATGCATCTCGACCCAATCCAACCTAACCCAACAATTTACGAAGTTATTTAACTTTACATGCGATTCTGGGGGGTCACTTATCTTTACAAGATTCAAATATGTAATGTATAAAGATCTGGTACTCAAAGGGATATCACCCTTTAAGGAGGCATTGTTCAGAACATAATGATAATTAAAGGAATTATGAAGATTTAATTAATGAAATTTCAAAACATGCCAGATTTTTTTTTTTATCAAATATAATAAAAAAAATAAAGTTGAAAATGTTAATGGTGTAAATTATTAATGAGGACAGCTGAGAAGTTTCTCCATATAAGCTGAAAGCGTGATGTACCTATCTTCATAAAACTAAAATTATAGAGTCCCGTAATTACCTCACCATTTAATACGAAAGTGAACATTCCCTGATTCAACATATATTTATTTGCTATCGCTAATTGCAAGCTTTTAGGCAGCACATTAAAGCATAACAAAATAACTGTAATCAACCTTCAAAGGCACAGATGCACATAGAAACTACATGTTCCTTGGTATCAGGAGATCTGCCTCCTGAACAGGTGCCTGGGACAACTGCCCTACAATTGTTCATTGGTAAACTGACCCCATAAAATGATTGCCCCCGGATGATTGATTTCAGACAATTTCCCCATTCATCTCCTATGAGGAAAATTATGCAAAAATACTATTTAAGTTAGCCGAGGTCAAAGTTTGCATTGTAATTAGAATAAAAGCAAACTCCGAGCCAGATGTCCAGTGGAGGCAGATGTCCAGGGAGCAACTGTTGGAAAGAGGAGCTGTCTTGGGGGTGGTTATCCTAAAACCAATGTTCCTCAATACCTCAGGTAATCAACTGATTTCTTGAAAGTATGTCTATATTATTCTCTGGCAGTGTAGCTAAGATGTAGTAGCTATGACCTAAAATACTGATATGGAAACGCGATGCAATATTATGAATATCACGTAAGAAGAATAATCAACAGCATAAACAGTACCTTCCTTGTCTTGAAAAAACATAACTTTACTTCTAAGAGCAATGAAACAACAAGAGCATAAAACAACATTCACATACAAAAAGAATCCCGCTAAAGAGCTTTTCCTCTAACTACCCGTCAAGCCATTTACTGCCAACTACTGAGCATACATTTCAAGTTTACTTTTCAAATAGGCAATGAAAAAATAAAACTGCTTAAATCCATTAAATAATTTTTTTAAATGAAGTATTTTTGGCCTATACTGGGAAGTTCTTGCTCTTGCAAAGAGGGTTTAACATTTTCCATAAAGGGGAGTTTTTTGGGGTAAGACTGATTTCCTTGATACACTTAAGCTTGTTTTGGGTATTTTCTTATACCCCACCCAAGCCCTCTCGCATCTCCCAAAGATATATTGTTCGCAGACTACGTTAGAATTTTTCATTGATTCTACTGTGTCAATATTCTCAGGTAAAGCAGAAGACATACATGCTACACTGACAAACTGGAGATTTTTATGCAATATTTATTGATATAAGGTAACTTAACATTTTATAAGGCAAAATAGTTTAATTAAATTAAAACTTTTATTTCTCTTCCTATGTTTTTCTTTATATGGTTTCTCCCGATAGGGCTCGCCAATGCGGAATTATTCATATTTGTATCACCCTATCCCCTGCTTACTCCTCACCCTCTTGTCCTTCTTCACCACAATCATAAACCTCCTTTGTAGCCCTTTTCTCCCCATCTTGCCTGGCAGCTCCATCCTCAGCATCCTTCTCCAACAATACCCCTCATCCCTCCTCAGCTCATTCCAAACTCATTTGTCTCACCTCTCTTTTCCCATGTTTAAAATGTTTAATTTTTTCTACATTAAAAAAACAAGAACCTTTCTGTGGAAGCTCTAAGTACTTTTTCTCTCCTCTATACAAGGTAGCAAAAGTAATACAATAGAATTTCTCTCTCTTACCATAGCAAAAGTAGCCGCTCCATCAGCCTCCAGATGATCTGCCTCAAGGGCTGCTTGATGTTCAAACTCCCACTGTCTCCTCTGTTTCTTTAGCTGCTCTCGATGAATATCGGATCTAGAGGCGTAGTTGACCAGGGCAAACTCTAACAGCGCTCCAAATACAAATGTCAAACACACACCTGTCCAAACATCTATTGCCTGAAAATGAAAAGTTAAAAGTTTGTAAATATTCTATAATACTGTTGCTTGCTGTCTTGTCTGTCACTGTTAATTCCAATTATGAGGGTGGACACACAAGTTGGAGCTGGGGAATTAAGGCTGAATGACCTTCCTAATGTCCCGCTATGGGCTTGAGAGCAGGTCTGTTACTTTCCAAGTTGAGAGCTCTGACCACTGTGTTACTGCAGGTCCCTACATAAACGACATAGAATACATATGAAAAACAAACCCTGCTGCTTGTAAATCAATAAGTTCCGGTATGCTTTAACCTTGACACGTAAATGGGAAGAAATTCATCTCCGCAAAATAGGTTCCCATATTAAGCCAAAGTAGGATATACCGTGTAAAAAAATCTGATCTTGGGCACAAACTCCATATGAATGCATTACATATACTGAGTGGTCTTTATTAAACTGGAGCATGAACAATAAAAAAAATTTACTCAATATGTAAATAAATCTTATATTATGCGATAAAAATTTTATATCATCTGTGGGGAGGGGTTTAGTGACTACAGCGACTGGGCCTTACATCAAATTACGTCAGTTGAGCTTTGCTTAACTTGCTCTGTATGACCTAAGCAGTGTGGGGCTGGGGACTGTAGCATAAAAGAACCCCACATGAGGATACTATATCACACGTGATCTGCGTTACATATGTAGCCAATATATAATTCATTGTTTCTAAGTTAATGCCTGCTGATTATTTTTGAGCTAATACGTGGCGTAAGCAGTGTGAAGAGAGGGGGAATTTGTTGTATCCCTTCCTCCCTAAGGTGTTAAGACGTGAGGAATGGGATAAGTAGGTTCTCAGATGAATAGTTGTATTTTTTTACTCAACCATCGACCTGGCAAAGGGGACTACACTCTTGAAGATATACAAAGTTCAAAGCTGTTGTTGTTGTTCTCTAAGAAGCATGGCCGAACAGTTTCAAGTCCTTAAGGAAAGCCACTGCCAATCTGGGGCTTTCCCACAGAGCTTTTAGGGAGTGTATGTTGTGTTGATGGCATATGTGGTTGTAGGTGTTGCAGTCTTCCACAATGTGTTTAACTGTATGAAGTGATGTGCTACATCCTGAACAGGCACCATTAACGGAATCACCCATATTTCTCTGATACCTCAGGGGCTGGTTAGTGCCCACATCGTAGCCTGGTCAGGTGGACTCTGTCGTCATGGTGAAAGAGGAACGAAAACCTGGAGGTCATGCATGCAACTGTGTGTTGTCGCTGAGTGGTTGGATGGAATGCTGTTCTAAGTTAAATAACTCGACTTACAAATGAAGGGCAACACGTGACTACACTCTGAATAGTACGTCTTTTGTAGATGCAGAGAATATTAATGAAAATAAGTTACAGGTAAATAGTAACCTACCTTGGTATATGAAACAGGTGGTAAAGACTGATTGATTCCCGAGGTCTGCGTGGCCATAGTGAGCAAAGTAGTTACCCCCAAGGAGACCCTAGCAGGTACAGCATTTTGGTCCAACCAAAAGGAGACCCAGGAAACGATGACCAACATACAACAGGGGATATAGATGGTTAATAGGTAGTAGGAGAATTCACGCTTGAACAGGAGATCAACCTTCAAGCAGGAATATGCTCCTGGAAATAAGAAAATTAAATAAGAATAAGTCAGTAAAGTGTATCAAGTTAAGATAGCCAAGATGTTCCACTGCAGATTTATTCAATGAAATTGTATATAATATTGATAAGCAAATAACATCCTGATGTGACTCAATTATTCCTAGTGTCCCTCTGACAAACTGCATTAACTTCTGGATGCTTTAGGCTTATTCATATTACAAGGTAAGTCACTCAAACTAGCCAGATTAAACCAAAGCAAATCAAACCTAACAGTTTATGGGGTTAAACTTTACATGAGGTTCTGATCTTTACAAGAACAGACATACCTATCACAACAGTCAGGAAACGGAAGCTTTGGTATAATTATATATTACAGGAACTAAGTAAAACGTTTACAAATATACATAAGAGTTTTCTATAAGTATAAAACAATTTAAACAGGTGACAAGAAATTTATATATATAAAGTCTATATGCTCTACCAAGTAATATCAGAATATATTGGTATTTCATTCCTAAATGGTTACAACTTTATATAACTCATGTACGGGCTCTGTAAATATAGGTGTTAACG
This sequence comes from Halocaridina rubra, assembly GCA_037179515.1. Taxonomy (NCBI): domain Eukaryota; kingdom Metazoa; phylum Arthropoda; class Malacostraca; order Decapoda; family Atyidae; genus Halocaridina; species Halocaridina rubra. The sequence continues at coordinate 45,319 of JAXCGZ010015332.1, read as the reverse complement.
AAAAGAGTTTTTACCTATATACAAAATATTCTTTACCTGTATTTGTCTTGCTGTTACAGTAGTCAGTGAAGAATTTCTCTAAGGTAAATCTCGGTAGATGCAAGTTTTGCGTTACCTGTACTGGATCACCTTTACGCCACAAAAATATCAGGTCATCTGTCGTCCAGCCGTCTATGGAGAAAGAAGTTAATTAATTAATCTGAAGCACGTGTCTTTGTATACTTCATGTTTCACTATTAACCCCCATTATGGGGTGGATTGTGTGGCAGAGGAAATTAAGCTGGATGCCCTTCCTAATGCCCCACGGTGGGCCCAATTGCAGATCTATCAACTCCCAAGTCTAGTACTCTAACCACTCCGTTACAGCGGTCCCCTTTTTGATTAATTACTCTGAAGGACAAGGGAACCATAATAAAAAAAATAGGGATTTACATTCGACACATGACATACCGTCAGTCCCTAATATGCAATGTATCTAATATAAAATGAATAATAACAGCTTTCAAATTGTGTGATGAATGAATATACTCCTTCAGAAGAAATTAACAACACATACCAAATGTATTTTTAAGATCCATTTGAGATAGTATAGGCAACTACTCTAAGGAATCTTTAAACTGCTTATTTTGCATTTAAAATACCAATATCCTGCATGTCATGGCCCATAAAACATAAGAGATAGGAAATCAATGAATTTTATAAATTTTATTTAGTGTTTTTTTTTTAGTTTTGTGTGTCACTATGAATCCCCATTGTAGAGGTCGACACAGAGAGGTTGGAGCTGGGGAAATAAGGCTGAATACCCTTTATAACGTAAAGCAGTGGGCTCAATCACTAGTCTGTCACCAGTGATCAAGCCCTCTGCAGGGCATTTTCAGGAGGGGAATCCAAGTTTAATTCCTCAGCTCTAACATCCCTGTGTCCATTGCTTATGTAATATAATAAAACATAACAAAATTACTGTGTACAGCTTAAAAATAATATATTAGTATAGGACTACACAAACTCTAATGCAACTAATTTCAAAACATGTCACTATTAGTCCCCCACTTGGGGGTGGACACAGATGGAATGAAGCTATGGAACTGAGGCTGGATGCTCTTCCTATCCCCTCACTGTGGGCTCGAACGTAGGTCCATCACTTCCCAAGTCAAGCAATCTACCAGTAGTACTACAACAATCCCATAGGTATATATCATGTGATAAAAAATTATTTAAAGTATTTTATTTAAAAAATAATAATACCTTAAATAATTTATATATTACTGAGTTACAATAAAATATAGTACGCAGATTTTCTTACAAATAAGATTAAAATTACAATACTACATGAGAGGAAAGGAACGGCATAAGCTGTATCTGTACATTAAAAACTAGGAACCTTATCTTAAAAACTTTGATCTTAAATATATGTAGAATGCAAGATTCCGAGCTAATGCTTCCATTACTAAACAATAGTCAAGAGTGAAAAAGGAGGATGTCAACCCATAGCTTTGTACTAAGCAAGTCAGTGGATCATGTCACCTGCAGCTTGTACTAGACATGCCAGTCAATCATGTCACCTGCAGCTTTGAGCGAAGCATGTTGGCAGATCATGTCAACCTGCAGCTTTGAACCAAGCATGTCAGTTGATCATGTCGACCTGTAGCTTTGAGCTAGGTTGTCACATATCACATTAACGTGTAACTTTCAACTAGACATGTCACTTAATCATGTCAACCAATAGCTTTAAACTAGACATGCCAGCTGATCATGTCATCTACAGCTTTGAACTAAGTTAGTTAATCAAGTCAACTTGGAGGTTTGAACTAGACATTCCATATGATCATGTCACTTTCAGCTTTAAACTAAGCATGTCAGCTGATCATGTCAACCTGCAGCTTTGAACTAGACACGTCAGTTGATCAAAGATTCTAGAGACAAATATAGCTTTCTACCCTATTGCACTAGCCTACCACTGTTAAAATTCAAACCAATTTCCTTGTACAGTACTTGGCAATCTTAAGTATATTCTGTCATCAAGTAGGCAATAAATTCATGTAAACTGTATTGCACCATTTTGTGTGTTATAAATAATCCCTGTTTGAACTGGGGAGAGCAAATATGCTAGAGCCGAGGGATTAATACTGGATGCCCCTCCTTAACCTCGCATGGGGGAATCAAACCTGCATTAGTCACTTTGTTTCGTGTAATCCATCACTAAGCTACTGTGGGTCCTTGTATATTCATGTAAATACTATGATCAAAGAATTCTTAATCTAAGGATTCAGGACTTTTCAGAAAACATTTTCTGCCCAACAGTAGTATCACTGGTTCAACATATATAGACACTCCCCATCTTACGAACAAGCTAGGTTCCAGAAGTTTGTTCCTAAGTTCTTTTTAGATAAAAAATAATGTACTGTACAGTACATACATATGCAGTTCTGTATAGTACTTAGGATAAAGACACTTAGCTACTACATAAAATGTAAATTTTATATATACAGTAGTAATAATAATGTAATAATACAGTACTGTACAGTAATACATACAATAATACATGGTTAGATAATGAGTAGGTTTTTGTTCAAATCTGTGAATATTCATAACTCAATTGTTCGTAAGTAGGGGAATTTCTGTACATTACTGTAAAGCCTGTAAAGTCACTTGAATATACTTGTTTAGCTCATAAAACTTAACTTCTGTGCAAAAATATTATATCTTCAATAATAAATCTTGAATATTTTTTACCTTTGTAACATTTTCTGAGAGCTCAAGTTTAAATTTGTGTTACTGAAAATTATGTAAGAGTTGGGATAAGTCTACTTAGTTATTTTCATTAACCACTCATAAAATTTTGGAAAAGTGTATTTTTATATGTTTTGATAAAGTTCTAAAATATGCCAATTTGTGAAGGTCCTGTCCAAACTCTGACCTCTTGATCTCTTGAAGAACACTAATATAATAAATTCTATGATAAAACAGGTTGTACTGAGAGAAAATTACAATAAGGATTAGCTGAAACAAGAATTATAAAGCTTTGCCATCAAAATTGCAGCAACAAAATACTATTAGTCAATGCATAATTCTCTTATTCACAAGACTTCAGGACAAACACAATGCACCATTTTCTATGTTACAATAGTCCCCATTTGCATGGGGGTGGACACAGACAATTTGTAGCTGGGTAGTCAAAACTGGATGCCCATCATAATGCCCCGTGATGGAATCAAAACAATATTAGTCTCTTCCCAACCCATGTGCTCAACCACCACATATCTTTTCCTGCCCCCACGTCAGAACAAAACATACAAGCCAATATACGTGCCTGAACACATAGTGTAGGTGTTCCACAAATGGACTGCAATTTTCATATGTATACTCATTATATCTCTTCAGTTGGAATGGGACTGAAGACAACAGTAACTGTTACCATCTCTTTTTCTTTATTTTCACAAAGACAGAAAAAATCTCATGATCACAGAATGATGCTATTTCTACTTTATTTTATTTTTTTAGTCCAAAGTTGACCTTTTCATTTATTGGCCAATGATTCTAGCTTAAGTGATGTCCAAATTTTATTATTTCGGTGCTGGTTCTAAAACGGGTATACACAAAGCAAGCATATTATTTTGTCACAGAACAAGGCTGATTGAACTAGGTTATTTTGCCCTAGCTATCCAGTGTTTAACCTACTAACCCATGAAAGCTAGCTATTCAGAGGTCAGTTTTTTTAGGATCTCTGGTAATGAATGTAAAATCGATGACCTAACAAGTTAAATTTGGAGCAGATAAGGTGAAAAACTACACCTAAACAAATCAAAATGCAAATTGGATGGGAGGCAAAGAGGGGTGTGATTCCATTAAGAAGTGAGGTTATATTCACAAGCTGTATAATATATATATATATATATATATATATATATATATATATATATATATATATATATATATATATATATATATATATATATATATATATATATATATATATATATATATATATATATATATATATATATATATATATATATATATATATATATATATATATATATATATATATATATATATATATATATATATATATATATATATACAAACTGTTAGCATACAGCATTAAATGGTAAGGAAGACCAGACCATCAGTGAAACAACACATAGAAAAAATAACGCTATACTGTATTTCGGATCCTAACTGGACCAAGTCTCAAGCACAAGATTTGTGCTTGAGAAGGGGTCCGGTTAGGATCTGAATTATAACGTTATTTTTTCTATGTGTTGTTTCACTGATGGGCTTCCTTACCATATATATATATATATATATATATATATATATATATATATATATATATATATATATATATATATATATATATATATGTATGTATGTATGTATGTATGTATGTATGTATGTATGTATGTATGTATGTATGTATGTGATTACCTAATTGTGTTTACGGGAAAGAGCCCAAAGCTCGTATCTTCCCGTCTCCTGATCGGTTCCATTTTATACTTAGTGATACTTATCATACCTGTCCTTAAAACTATGGATTGAGATAGCATTAACTACCTCCTCGCTTAGCCAATTCCAATTATCAACTACTCTTACACTGAAAAAGTATTTCCTTACATCCTGCAAAGAAGTTTTCTTACTCTGACCAAGCTTCAAACTATGAGCTCTAGTTCTAGAGCCAGCCATATCAAAATATCGATCCCTATCCACTCTATCATAACCATGAAGGAATTTAAAGACTGTCACCATATCCCCCCTCACTCTTCTAGCTTCGAGTGATGGTAAGTCTAATTCCCTCAGCCTCCCATCATAACTGAGATTGCGTATTTCTGGCACCAGTTTCGTGGCATGTCTTTGAACTTTTTCAAGCTTAGCTATGTGCTTTTTCAAGTGCGGATTCCAAAAGGGGGCTGCATATTCGAGTTTTGGCCTCACATAGGTTACATAAATATTTCTGAACATTTCCTTGTCCATGTGCCTGAAGGCTACCCTTACATTTGATAAGAATGCATATGCTGCCCTTACTATGCCATTTATATGTATTTCTGGAGACAAATCTGCCAGTATGTTTACTCCTAGATCTCTCTCATTTTCTGTTTCTTGAAGTTGTACTCCAGCCACCGAGTAGTCAAGCTTGGGCCTTCTTGCACTTGTACCCATTCTCATTACCTTACATTTTGAAGTATTGAATTTCATTAGCCACTTTTCTGACCACTCATGCAGATTATTTAGATCCTCCTGAAGTTCTCTACCATTGTTCTCGTTTTTTACTTTCTTCACAATCTTTGCATCATCTGCAAACATATTCATGAATGAATTTACAGACTCTGGTAGGTCATTTACATATACAAGGAACAAAAGTGGCCCTAAAACTGAACCCTGTGGAACTCCACTACTAACTCTTCTCCATTCAGACACTGAGTGTCTTACTCTAACCCTCTGTTCCCTTCTTTCTAAGTAAGTTTTTATCCATTCCAAAACATTTCCACCTATTCTAGCCATTGATGTATGTATGTATATATATATATATATATATATATATATATATATATATATATATATATATATATATATATATATATATATATATATATATATATATATATATATATATATATATATATATATATATATATATATATACTATATATATATATATATACAGAAGCTTCTCTACTTACGAACAACCGAGTTTTGAACATTCACAGATATAAATAAAAACGTACCCATGTATCAATGCATATATCACTGGACTGTACTGTACTATTACATTATCATTACTGTATTAAATTTCAATAATATTGTTATGTGTCTTTAGCCTAAGCACAGTATAGTACTGCATATGTATATACTGTACAGTACTTTTTATTTACCTAAACACATATTACGAACAATTCTACTTACAAACAGACTTCTGGAACCTTACTCGTTCATAAGTTGGGGAGTGTATATATATATATATATATATATATATATATATATATATATATATATATATATATATATATATATATATATATATATATATATATATATATATATATATATATATACCTCATGGAAAGTTACCAGACTTACAAATGCTACTAATTGTTTTTTCAATCTTATCTAGGCTGCCTATGAAATTGAAACATTAAACAGAAACTGGCATACTCTCGATACAGCATTAAGAAAATTAATATCTATAAAAAACTTCATAAGTATATAAAAAATCTGAAAAATATTACCTGAAATTGCAATCTGAATTACATTAGATGTATAGGCCACAAAAAAAAATATATATATATAAAAACTTACCTCAAGACACATAAAGACGTACACAACACTTAAGTTTTTGCTACCACACACACTAAAGTACACGAACTCGCCAACATACAATAATACAAAGGAAATACTGTATAACACTTAGCAATCGTTCAGTCATATACAAAATTTGAATTATGGTACCAACTTTCCCTTGGACAATTCACTAACTATACTTGCAATACCATACAAAAAGAGTATATGGTACAAGATGAAATTCATAAAATGCATATATAAGAGAAAAATATACACAAATAGTTCATTAGAGTTCCTAAACTAATGTGCATAAATATGCTTGAATTCGTAAACAGAAATGTAATGGACAGCAGACAATAGATTTTTAGATCAATGATATATAACTATAAATTTCTGGAACTAGAGAAGTAAGATGCTCATTTCAAACTTTTTAAAATTATTATATTTCCAATTTTCTAACAGTAGAAAAACATTGAGATATAGTTCAAACTGCTAGCCCCCCCAAACTGAACTAAACTAGAGTCAATGCATACCTCCTAATAAACCTGATAATTGTTGTTATTACTGTACACTGTTTTGACAGGTTTGGTACATTTCGGCACAGCCATGTTGGCACTGGCTGTTTGGGTGATATACCAATTTTGGAGACAATCCTTTTTGCAATGGACGTTCTGGCACTAAGAATTTTATATTATGAAAACCTAACCTAACTATCTGTACAAAAAGGATGGTGCCAAAATGGCCATGCCAAAACATCAGTGCCAAAATGGCATCGCCAAATCATCCCATTGCGTGTTTTCACAATGCAAAAGTGGTTACACTGTACTAGTACCTTAAACAAGCAGTTTCCATCTGGTAAAAGTTAAATTATATTGAAAATGATGCAAAGCCATGTGAAAGCGAAGTATAATTGCTTCCTGAATTGCCTCCTTGAGGTTGGCTGTATCAAACACCATCTCATGGGTTCTAGGACAACTGCCCCCTGACAACTGGCCTCACAGGACAAGTGCCCCAGATATTTACTTTTACTCCAATTCATATTTCTAATTTTAAAATTTACTACAATGCCAACTCTAACCTAACCCAACCCAACCCAAATCTTATTACTGAGCAAGTTTCCTTAATGGAGAAGTAATGGGATAATTCTTTTAGGTGGCAGTTGTCAGGAGCAACTCTCCTGTTACCCTTATCAAGGTATGTGCTCTTGGACCTTGTAGCAGTGAACTAAAAACTTGGTAATATAAGAGATACAAAAAACAAAACTCAGGAAGTTTGGTTGGAAAAGGTGATGGAACAGCAATGTAGAATCATGATTCTCATGAAGCAACAAAAATGTTGTTCACAATAACGATCTTATCATGTATCAGTCGCACATCACATTTACTCTGCATCCACTTTATAAGAAAATTTCAATTACAGACAATTGAAGCACACAAACAATGAAGCGTAAGTAACACTGTAACAGGAAAGGTTAAACTACAACAAAAATCTAATGTCATCTCTCTGAAAAAGGCCTCTCAAAACACCCTGCGGACAGAGCTTTAGTCTGAGGAAGAAGAGGGGAAATTTAAAAGAAATTTACAGATTCAGTTAGTTATATCATAACTGTAAAGATCTTGGATGAAGAGAGTATTTTGGCCTACTACACTGTGGTTAGGAAAAAATAGAAGGGCATGGAGAAAGAAGTTCATTGTACGTTATATTATTAGGGTTGAAGAGGTGTCCAATGGCATTTGGGCACTGATGTTTTGGCACAGATGTTTTAGTGCCATCGAATTTTAAAAACACCCTAGGTTAGGTTTTCAAAATATAAAAATATTCTTTGCGCCAGCCAAATGGGTTGTCGCAAAAAGAGCTTAGCGCACAAACGGTTGGAGCCAAAACTGCTCTGCTGGAATGTATCAAACTCTCCAAACATTGTACAAATTATTAGTTCCAGAACAACTGTCCCCAAGACAACTACCCCTGAACAGCTACCCCCAATGACTGCTCCCTCATCAACTGCTCCTTGAGACAACTGTCCATTGGAAAATTGCTCCTTGGACATCTACCCCAACAGGACAAATGCCCCCGAAAGGTAACTTCACCAAATATTTCTTTAATTCCAATTTATATTTCTTAATTTCATCACAATACAAACTCTAAGCAAACCTAAATCTTTTATTGGACAATTCTCTTTATTGGCGAATCAATATGGAAATTGTTCTATGGAGCAATCGTTGGGAGCTGTTCTGTGATACCAAAATATTAAAGGCACTATTGGAGACTTAAGTTTCAAATAAACAAAAAATAAAAAAAATAAATATATTACATCCATAAAAAAAGGATGCTCAAAGATTATATTTTACATATGTACCCCCAAAATCAACCTTATTGTGAGTTAAATGGCCTAACAAAGGGCAAAAGAAAGAAATTGTTCATTAATGTGGACAAAGTGATGAATTCGATCAGAAGGGAAAATGTGATGAAAGTGGGAGGCATAGGACAAAAGTAATATTAAAATGATAAATAATGATAGACCAATGATAAGTGCACCACAGTGGGGGGTTGAGGCTTGCCTCGGCTGACGTTCTGGGGAGCATATCAGATGGATATCGGAACTGAAACACCGGCAAACTTTAACTTTTAACTTTAATGATATTCATTTGATTTTTAATCTGAAAACACGGAACTAAAGGACAAAAGTAATGATAAGTAAAATGATAAATAATAATAAGTAAAACAATAAGTAATGAAAAGTAAAATGATTAACAGTGATACTCATTTGTTTTTTATTAAGAAAATACCGTGGCAAAGGACAAAATTAATGATAAGTAAATTGATAAGCAATGATATCGTGTTTTATTCTTAATATGAAATACAAGGCCAAAGGACAAAAGTACTGATAAGTAAAATGAAGAGAAAATGATAAGTAATGCTAGTTAGTTAAATCTTAATCTGAAAATACAGGGCAAAAGTAAAAAGTAAAATGATAAGTAATGATGTTCACTTAATTTTTATCCGAAAATATGGGGCCAAATAATAAAAGTAATGATAAGTAAAATGATAAGTAATGGCATTCATTTATTTTTAATATAAAATTTGGGACCGCAGAAAAAAGTAATAAGGGATGATAAGTATTGATAAGAAAAATTATAAGTAATGATAACTATTTTATTATTATTCTAATTCTCTTTCAGTCTCTCTGGAACTACAGGAGACACGCACTGACAACGATCAAGCTCACAATGAATAATTTACGAATGGTAATATGTAAAATATTTTAAGCGTATGATTGTGCACAGCCAGTTCAAAGAAACTTTCAACAAATGGAAAAAAAAAAGGAATATTTTTAGTAAAATTATTTATACAAACTAACTATATATGTTAGAATAAAATCATTATGTTACCAAACAGAATATACAGAGGAAATTATATTTAACTGTCATATCACAAGAGACCCCCTCAATGTATCACGAATTTGCAGTCATTGACGGATTTGTGTGTGGAAAACATTCTTCAAACTATACCTTGGCGCATTAGTTGTTCTTGGGTCATGTCAAAGGTAAAGTGTATGCAGGTGGAGCAGGTTTGTTGTTCTTGGGTCATGCCAATAGTCAAGTGTATGAGGGTGGGACAGGTTGGTTGTTCTTGGGTCATGTTATAGGCCAAGTGCATACTGTGGAAAAGATTTTTTGGTCTTGAGTCATATCAAGTTTCAAGCATATACAAGTGGGCCAGGTTTGTTATTCTTGGGTCATGTTGTATACAGGTTGGGCAGGTCTGTTGTTCTTGGGTCATGTCAAAGGTCAAGTGTATACAGGAGGGACAAGTTAGTTGTACTTGAGTAATGTCACGTTTCAAGTGTAAGCAGGTGGGACAAGTTTGTTGTTCTTGGGTCATGTCAAAGGTCAGGTGTATACATGAGGGACAGGTTTGTTGTTCTTGGGTCATGTCAAGTTTAAAGTGTATACAGGAGGAACAAGTTTTGGTGTTTTCATGTCAGGTGTCAAGTTTAGGCAGGTGGGACAGGTTTGTTGTTTTGGGTCATGTTGAAGCTTAACTGTATACAGATGTAACAGGTCTGTTATTCATGGGTCATGTCAAGTTTCAAGCGTAAGCAGGTGAGTCTTATTTCTATAACTGCTATTCCATCCCTGTTCTCAAATTAACTACAAATAACATACGCAGAACAGAAGCAGATTGTTTTGTTACCTTTAGACAACAATTACAGAACTGAAGCAGATTTCTTTTGTTACCTATAAGGGTGAAAAAGGAACGAAAATGGGATGGGAAGGGGAAAAGCTCAAATACAGCAAAAAATGGGAAGAGAAACACCGTGAAAGTGACAGGGGGGGACAGAAAGTGCAAAACATAAAACGGTTTGTGATGGTGACAACAGCAGGGGAGGGTGCCAACATTCAATTAGCAAAAGGTGTGTCCAATAAGTCTCTGTATCCATCACGAGCAAAGGACAAGGGCAAAATGTAAATAACTGATCTAAATATCAGCTAGATATTAAGGGCTAAACATGAAGAAATGTTACAAATAATAATGGAAGATCACCATATAAGTAAGTATCTCAGTATGCAATGAAAAGTATAGATTCACATACACTGAAAAGATGAAAAATATATGAAATTGTATTTGCCAGCTGTTTACAAATGCCCTGATAAAATCCTTAGCTAGCTAATGTCATTAATGTTAGAGCCTTCAGCGGACACACTGGCACGTGTAGGATAGCAGCGTCAGCCAGAAGAGAACTCAGGGCACGACATAGTTTGAATTTTAAAATCAAAGCTTGTTTTCGGGTGACCGGTACTTACAACTCGCCAAAAGGAGCTCGCATGTTTGTGTGTCTAGAGGATATAGTTGCAGATTCATGGGACATGATAGCGTTAATGATATTCTGGAAAAAGAAGATGTCAAGGGATTAATAATACACTAAAGGAATGGTCATTTCGAGTGAAACAAGCGACACTACGATTCTTGAACAATGTGTGAGATAACTTGGGTAGTGGAGCTTATCTAGAATCAAATAGCAAAATAACATATTTACTTTAAATGTAAAGTCCCTTTTAGCACCGTGAATTAACAAAGCGAGAGACAAAAAAAAATTGAATATATATTAAATGATTTTTTTCAAGTTATCACACACAAAGCCAAGACCTCTAGCTGTCTACATCTCTTGCTTACGCTCTTTCTGAAAAGGTTCATTTTCCAAGGAAGGTACTGGAATATGAGCCTTTGCGAGACCGCCATCACCTGACGAGGGTGACGTCCAGTCTTTATCCTAACTGAAGGCAATACTTACAGCTAGCTAAAAGCAGTTCGCATGTTTGACGATCCAAGGGATATAGCTGAAGGTTCATTGGGCAGGATAGGGTCAATGATATTCTGGAAGGCAAAGTTGAAAGCATATAAAAACGTGAAAAAGTTAAAAAAAAAATTATCAAGTAAACAGAAAAAGAGGCATAAGATTGCGAAGACATAGATAACACAGAAATAAATAAGCAAAGAGTGAAACAGAGTTTTAAGCGAAACATAGAAAATTATGCAAGTAAACAGAATTGCACACATAAAAGTACAACTCTTTGGTGAAATTTATGCCAGAATGGTAATTGAATATATTCTGGGCACATAAAAGACCTGAAAAGACTTGTAACACGTACTCACAGTAAATAATAGTTGTAGTGATGAAAACTGTTTATAAAGTTATTCTACAGACAGTGTTAAAGCATGGCCATACATTTACAGCATTATAAGTTAAAAAGTCAATTATTTTTTGAGAAACAAGTGTACAGAAACACCTCTTTAGTGTTTTAAAACTAGATGCAAAGTTATATAAATAAGTAAATATGTATATATAATTTAATATATAATTATAGAAAGAAATTAGGATAAAATTTTTTTCAAACACCAAAAAACACTAAACACTCAAATTATTGATGAAAATAGATTTGAACAGGCAATTACGATTATTTTTTTTATTCCTAGTTAGAGTAGGTGAGCCAGTGAATGGTTTTAATTGGGAAGTATGGTATGCCTAGAACTATAGCCTATTCGCTCAGACTTTGCCCTGGGCAGTGAAGGGAGAAAAGTTCATTCCTACCTTATTTTCTCCACTGCTACTTTACAGTAATTAGTCCCGACTAGTTTGAGCTGTAGCAGGAAGGTGACTGAAGAAGATGTTTTTTATTTTAAAAGAAGACTGATGAATCTGCCGTGTCAGGGAAGCAAAAAATAATCCACGTTGATTGGTTCATTGGACTTGCGACGTCAGTAGCTAAGCGTTGATTGGTTGTAGACAATGATTTCATAATAATTGTCTGTTCTTGTAACTGATGGCTCAGTCTTCCAATATACTCTTAGATATTACTTACGGAAACCATTTGTACGTTTACTATGGGTCATTATTCTTCAGTCATCTTTCTGCTACAGCTCAAACCAGTCAGGACAAATTATTGTAAATTAGCAGTGGAGGAATAAGGCAGGAATGAATATTTCTCCCTTCTCCACTGCCCAGGGCAAAGTCTGAACGAATAGGCTATAGTAGAAGGGGTGACACTGACAAAAATGTTATTTAAAAGGGTGAAGGTGATTGTTAATACGGTTTCAAAAGAAAGATGCACAAAAGTACACATGGGTCAGAGTGGATGGAGGAATAATATCTGTCAGAAGAATAATGGATTATGTAGCAGTGGCCAAGAGGGTTCGAGTAACAGTACTGAATGCGAACGTGTTGAGGATAGAAGGGAGACAAGTGTGACACGAGTTGTTTATTTTGTAGTTGTTGAATGCTGGAGAATGATAAAAAGATGGGAGAAGCTGGGAGAATGCTGGTGATAACTTAGTAAAAAAAAAAAAAATTAGGGAAGGTAAAAGTGCCATTCACAGAGATTATAACTAGTAAGGCACTAGGGTTAGATGGGTGTCATATGGAAAGCCTGACTAAAGGTGAAAAAGCAATTGTGGAATGAATGATGACGTTACTGAATATGTTTCAAGCAAGGGAGGGTCCCAACTGATGCAGGAGTGTCCCACTATATAAGGGGAAAAGAAAAGTATCAATGTTGTAATTCTAAAGGACTTAGATTGCTGAGTATGATTTGTAAAGTATATGGGTGAAAACTGACTAAGAGAATTAGAAGTATAAATAGTGATGAGAGGGGGGCCATGGTGTCTGAGCAGTTAAAATACTCGACTCGGGCTGACAGACCCACAGGTGAAGCCACCATAGGGAGCTAGGAAGGGCATCCAGCCTTAATTTCCAAGCCACACTCTGTGTCCACTCTCATACTGGGGATTAATTGTGACACAATCAAGTTTGCAGAGAGTCAAATGAGAAGAGTAATGTTGGATCAGGCGAGGAAGAGGCTGCATGGGGGCAAGCGTTTGTGGTAAAATAATTGTGTCAAAAGTTTTTGGGAATGATAAGGATGTTTTTTGGGTGTTTGCGAATTTGGAGAAAGTGTATGACAGGGTTGATGGAGATATATTGAGGGGAATGTTGTAAATGTATGGAATATGAGGTAGTCTTCTGAAAGCTATCAGACATTTTTACATGAATAGTCAGGAATATGAGTTTGGAAAGGTGAGTCATTAATTTCAGGTGAATGTTGTATGATATCGCCTTGGATATTCAGTGTGAATATGGATGGTGTGGTAAGGGAGGTGAATGCAACAGTGTGAGGTAGGCGTCTGGAAACAGTGTGAATCAGATACTATTTGTGGATGCCATGTGCTTGTGGCTGATCCAAGGGACAAAGTAAAAAATTTGGTGACTAACTTTGTGAGGGTGTGAGAAAAAGACATTACAACTCAAATCGGGTAAAAGTAAATTTTTGAGATGTACAAGGGTTGTCTATAGTGGCAGGTGGAATGTGAGAGCATGTGATGATGCTTGACAAAAAGTTACAGATATCTTGGGCTTCACATAGTAGTAAATATAGGAGTGGATGCAAAGGTGAGCCAAATAGAGTAGGTACTGAGTAAATGTGGTAGGTTGAATGTGAGAACATATGAAGATGCTTGAAGAAAATTTATAAGTATCCTGGGGTTACATAGTAGTAAACTGAGGAGTGGATGCAGAAGTGAGCCACCAAGTGTAGGGACTGAATAAATGTTTAGGTGGAATGAAAAGTGTGAAATTTATGAATGAATACAAATAGAAGATTGGGTGCAAAAATGATTGCCTAAGAATTGTACAGAGTACAGACTCCAACTGTAAGAGAGAATGAATTGAGCAAATTACATGCAACGAACATGAGGTGTTTAAGAAGAATGCTAGGTGTCAAAAAGGGAGAGCGTTTCATATGTGATAGTGAGGCAGAGAAAAGGCACTGGCATTATCCTGTGTAATTAATTAGAACAGAGAATTTTAAGGTGGTTTGGGCCTACGGAGAAAACGAATGAAAATGACTAGCAAAGAGAGTGCAGAGAGTAGAAGTGTGAGGAATAAGGCCAAGAGTAGGATCAAAGAATGAGATGGACGGATGAGATGGAAAGGGTATTGGATATATGTGAGATGAGAGGGAAGATAAAGTGGAAGATAGAGATGGGAAGAGGGAGAGTGGAAATGAATGACGTGGCTCAAAAGGGATTTCCCACATCTGTTCAATGCTGAAGACCGGGATGGGTTGGTGTAAGGTCAATAGAAGGTGGTTGGAATGAGTGTTCATTAGCTACAGATATTGCAGGACTCACAACAGATGAATTGTGCCTTGTTTAAACTTTGTGTGAAATAAGCTGTGTTGGAGAAGACTGTGTCAGCTTTTACACACCTACTGCCAAGTGAGGCACGGGGTGAGCAAGTCTGCTGGTGAATATGAGTGCAACAGATTTGGCCCCATCTTAACCAAGAGAGATAAGGTCTACTATGTAAACAGACTATCCAGTTAGCCGAGATTGTGAAGATTTATGAAATAATCATACACGATGTCTGTTGATAAGCCAAGTTACGCTCACTCAATATTTTCATGGAACTGGGCTAAGTAGTACAAACGCTCCACAACTTACGAATGAGTTACGTTCTGAACAGTCATTCGTAAGTAGATTTGTTCCTAAGTTGATAGTTGGTACATGCAGGGGACGAGAGAGAGAGAGAGAGAGAGAGAGAGAGAGAGAGAGAGAGAGAGAGAGAGAGAGAGAGAGAGAGAGAGAGAGAGAGAGAGAGAGAGAGAGAGAGAGAGAGAGAGAGAGAGAGAGAGAGAGAGAGAGAGAGAGAGAGAGAGAGAGAGAGAGAGAGATATCAATGCAAAAACTCTTTGAAAGTTAATATTACCAAATATATAGCTTAAAATCTACATTGCAATTAATTAAATAGTAGAAAAGAAACAGAAAAGTGAGAAAAGACAGGTTTTAAAAAAATCTTGTCAACAATGTTCAGCAATTGTACATTTCATGTACAGGGAATGTACATTGCATGCACAAGGACGAAGGCACTTAAATAATCCAATCCTGTGAAAATAAAACATGTAAAACAATTCCATGTAAAAAATAGAAGTTCTTAATCTTTAAATGGCTATGGAGGTTTTCAAGACAGCAGGAACGTAATTGATAAAGAAGGACTATCTAACAATATAAAAAAATGGTTTGGTACATTTTGACATAGCCATATAGGTACTCGATGTTTGGGCATAAAACCAATTTTAGTAACAACCCATTGGGTGAAGTTTTTTTTTTTTTGCACAGAGGATTTTCATATTTTGAAAACCTAACCTAATTAAACGTAACTTACATTGATGTAGTCTACCTAACAGAGTCTAACCTATCTTTACAAAATGGGTTGTGCCAAAACAGCCGTGTCAAATTCTGCGCCAAATGGCATTGCTCGATTGTGCCATTCTAATTAAGAATACTCAAAGACTGCTAAACAGACTAAAACATAGGGAAATAAGAACACAGGGATTATTCCCATAAACGCAATAACAAGCTCACATTAACAAGAGCATATAAACATTGTTCTTTTCAATCTGCTGATCCTTGAAGCCCTTTCCATAAACACTAGATTAAGAGCATCTCAGTCAGAGAAATGAAAAATCTCTTAACAGAATAATAAAAGAGTAGATATATTAGACTTACACAATTATATATTTTATCAAGTGGAAACAATTATATGCAATAAGTATATGAAAATTTTCACTTTATATTCTCATTATCATAAATACTATGTTTTCTTTCCAACATGATGCAGTACCCAGCCAAAGAAACAGAGCAATGACAATTACAGCAAAGATTTTAGGTAGCAAGGCTTCATGATACTCTGTAGGTTCTTGTTCTTTGTACATTATGGTGCAGTGGTAGAGAGTGGAGCAGGTAATATACTGGTCCCAAGTTTGATCCTGGCAAAAGTTGGGATTTGCTTTTATTGTCGCAAGCCGTTGCTGATTAAGTGGGCAATTAATTGGGGGGTAAATGTTTTCTTAAGGTCTACCTGATTATTTTGCCATTGCTTGAAGATCACCGAGTCCACATGATCAGAAAGGGAGCATGGGCTCGGCTAGTTTGTAGGAATATAGTCCGGCTTTAGTGCTATAAATCCCTTGTTTCTGCCTTTCATTAGAAACCTTTAACCGTTAATTCTGCAAAGCAGCAAGATACGAATTCTGGGAGGGAGGGAAAGCCTACTACCCTCATTCCCCTATCCCCTCTAGGCAATACTTTCGATAAGCCAAAAGGCAATAAGTATGAAACATATTACTAATATGGTTAAGTTAGTGATATTTTGTCTTGAATGTAGTAACATCCTCACTGGCTGAGTTAATGTGGAAGAGTGAGGCAATGAGATTCAGTAAAGTAAGTAGGTTTAGTAACTCTGAGGTAAGATTAAAAAGTCTAGAACAAAATATCAGTTTCACATCCTTAGGAGCTGACATACAGGCAGATGGAAGTCAGTGAATGGGAGTTTAGAGCATTGAGCAACACAGAGGGCAAAGTTTCAGTGGGTACTGAGAAAAGATTGATGAGATTTCCATACTGTTGCATGTGTCACTTTGAATCCCCATTTGGACAGGGGTAGACATACACAGGTTGGAACCGGGGAGGTAAAAGCTTGCAAATGGGTTTGTAGCTTTCTGAGTCGAGCACTCTAACCATCGTGCTATAGCAGTCCACAAACTAAGTTTGTATTACAAGATGGAATAATTGCTTCTACTCTATTGTACGAGTGAATGGTGGGCTCCAACTACAGTAGAGAAAAAAACCTGAAGGAGTGTATGTAATGTTGGTGGCATATGTGGTTATGTGTGGGACAATTTTCCATAAAGTGCTTTCTGTGCTGCTCTCTCTATGTGGTTGATCAATTTCGTTCTCTATGGCAAACAGCTGTGCATGAATGAGTGAAAGAGAATGATAACATCCCCAAGAATGAACGAATAATTAAGAATGTCATATATGCAACTTTTCATTTTAATTCCTTTCAAGTGATTGTGGCCACCATGTACAATTGTAAGAGCAGGAGACATACGACATGATATTCTATTTTGCCAGAGTAGAATGAAGCCTTGCTGCTTTAGATTTATCTTTTTTTTGCTGCAAGTGACTACATTGTGTCTGAAGATAAATAAATAAAAGAGTTCAAAATACAAAAAATATGAATGTTTTATAGTTTATATCAAATTTTAGAATAAAAACACGGTACCTGATACTGTAGAGAACGCCTCCATTTGGAAATATCCTGAGGTATACATTGGGTAAAATGATAGCGTGAAAGTGACCTAGTTTCTCGTTCTTGAAGAACAAGTCAGGCATCCAAACTTTGTTGGTCTCTGTCAGAGTCAAGTATTTTATGCGACCTGCGGAGAAAGAGAAGGTTAGGTTAGGTTATATATAACCAGTGTATGCAAGATACAGAACTCTTGTAGAGTAACAACAGGGTGATCTATGGTTATTCACATCTATAAGGAAAGTCTTTAACTTTATATGGGGGGGTTGGGGGTTACTCCTCTTTACAAAAAGCAGACACTGGAGTCTATTATACTAAGCAAACCTGACCAAATCTAACCTAGCAACCCTTCCAACCCAACCTCGCAAATTATAGGGTTAATTGGGGGTACTTGGGCTACTTATAAAATATCGAAAGGGTTCATAAAAAAAAATAAGGTTACTCACCTTGGAGATCGTCAAATTCCAGTCTTTCATCTTCCCATTCCTCTCTGAAGGTCAGCTGGACACTGTATTCCTGTCAACGACAAAGACATGGTAAGATTTGGGTTGCGGCAGTGCAGTGGTCACAGCACTCGAGATTCAGGATGCGCCACACCAGTGTTTGGAGTGCTCAACTAAGAAAGCGACAGACCCTTGATCGAACCCACTGAAGGGCATTAGTAAGGGTATTCAGCCTTAATTCCTCAGCTCCAGCCAACCTGAGTCCACCCCCATTCGAATGGGCACTAATAGTGACACAAACGGCTAACAACAACGTCCTTTCTATTAGACATTAATGGTTGATAGGCAAGGGTACTGCCAAGTAAAAGAACAGTTCTTTATAACATTGAGTATTTAAAGAACTAGAAAAGTAAATTCAATAATAGTAATATAAAAAATATCAGAATAAACATTTAAAAGAACATGTAAATTAACAAATTTGGGAGAGTAAAAATTATTGGAATATAGGAAGTGTTTGTTTATAAAAATAGAGTATATTAAGGAAATTAAAAAGTGAAATTTAATGACAGTAACAGACAGATAACATAAAACTTTAAAGGATATGAACATGATAGGATTATGCAGAATAAAGTATTGGGCGGAGAAACAGTCAATATTAATTAAATCAATATTTTAAAAGTAGTAAAATTTAGGAAAAAAAAGAAAGAGAGAGAGAGAGAGAGAGAGAGAGAGAAGAGGAGAGAGAGAGAGAGAGAGAGAGAGAGAGAGAGAGAGAGAGAGAGAGAGAGAAGAGAGAGAGAGAGAGAATGTTCAGTACAGTATACACAACTGTATCCTGTACAGTATATGTAATTAAGCATCATAATAATAAGAGTAATAATAATAATAATAATAATAATGGAAAAAACCATCAATTGTGTAATGTATTTAACGATTCATTACACAATATCAAGTTTTCGCTTTCCACTGAAAGCATATTCAAGACAGCGAAGTATTCTTCTATTGGTATCTGGAGTATGCTTTCTGTGGAAAGCAAATGCTTAGTATCGTGAAATTAACCATTCAACACTTCACATTAATGCGGGTTACTCTTTTCATTACTGAAGATGTCAAGGATTTCCCATCTATAATATTACAAATATCATGCTGCATGTCTCAACTTACAGTATACTGTACGAAATAATACAGAATCTACAAGTTACAGCACTTCTTGTCACACTGGTTTCCTATGTGAGTGGTACAGTACATGGAAACATACTTAAATAACAATTCATAACACTGTAGAAAAACTTTTCTTCTCAGTGCAAGAATCAAAGAACGGGTAATAACGTCTAAGTAAAGTAACATAATGTAATACAAGTATCAAACTTGTTTTCTGAGCGAGACTTGATATAAAGTATGAGCAATGATATATATTCAGCAAGTCGCAGCAGTTCTCATAAATCCTGAATGCAATGTGAGACACTATGTACATGAAATACTGTAGTATACAAGTAAGAAGTTACAACAAGAAAGAATAAGATTTTTCTTTTATATACAATGGCTCCATTCACCCTAGTGAGGGAGGTGGCTGAGCCAAAGAATGCACAATCAACACAAGCCAAAATACTCTTCCATCACTCCTATTAGCTAACCGGGCATAATGGGTTGCAAAAACTCCAACCACCATTCTGCTTGGGTCATCTGCAGGATAGGAATATATATATATATATATATATATATATATATAATATATATATATATATATATATATATATATATATATATATATATATATATATATATATATATATATATATATATATATATATATATATATATATATATATATATATATATATATATATATATGTAAGCACTACTGTAATGATATGATATACTATACTAAAGCAGCAAGTTGCAACACAAGAGTATACAAGTACTGTACTATATACATGCATCATTTTGTGTCACAATAAGTCCCCATTCAGGTGGGGATGGACACAAATATGTAGGAGCAGGGAAATTAAGGCTGGATGCCTTTCCTAATGCCCCATGGCAGGAAGGATTCTGCATTAGTTATTACCCAAAAGCACTCTACCAGTGAGCAACCGCAGCCCCCTGATACAAGTACTGTACACGAAACTCTGTGCCTAAAGTAAAAAGATGCAAAAGGACTTTGATACTTGGGCTCTGAGTGGACTTTACGCAAAGTGTATGAAATAAAATGCGACTGATATTATGTCACAGACTCCCTTTCCTACTAAGGGCTATGATGGTACCTTCTTGCTAAGAACTTTGGTTTTGGCAAGTGCGACTACTACCCTTATTGAATGCCCTTTCTAATCTCAGACCATGGTGGGCTACGAACCCTCGACCTAGCAAATCAAAGTCGCAAACATTACCATTATGCCAAGATGGCCACAATAAAGTGTATGAAATAAAATAATACAACAGTTTGCACCACTTCTCATCCAACATATGTCCTAACAGTAATAATAACATAGAGATATGAAATACCATAATTTTTAAGAAGCAAATTACTGCTAGTGAGAGTGAGTACA
This sequence comes from Halocaridina rubra, assembly GCA_037179515.1. Taxonomy (NCBI): domain Eukaryota; kingdom Metazoa; phylum Arthropoda; class Malacostraca; order Decapoda; family Atyidae; genus Halocaridina; species Halocaridina rubra. The sequence goes on along the minus strand of JAXCGZ010015332.1, from coordinate 24,413 downwards.
GAACTGACTCTAAATTCAAAAGAGTAATAAGTCCCAGTACTCTTTTAAAAATTATTTTTGTAATTGGGCTTTAAATACTGCATATATACTGTATACAGGTATACTGTATTGCATATACACTGTTGCATAAACTTGTTTTCTCCAAATGAAGGCATTGTTCACATTCACTTCAATTGGTTTTAAGTGCATGCAATTGTATAACAAGAATGTCAATTAATGCTAAGTGCTGCCCTACTGTCTTCTTGCTCTCTAACTGTTAGTCCTTAGCATTATTAAATTTTACTGGCTGTAATAAAATAAGTCCTTTTACTATTCTTTTTCAAGGCGATACTTATAAGCATTATGCTAATTCTAGGCCTTTATTTTTCCATGTTTATGCATCTCTATTCTTCCCCATTTAAATAGGGGTGGGGGCAGAAAAGTTGGAACAGGAGAATTTTGGTTGGATGCCCTTCCTAACGCCCTGCAGTGCACATAAACTAGGCTAAGAGAAATTACAGCCAAGGAGGAACAAATATATGTCTCACTTTTAAAACCTTTACAAATATATATTTACTCCCTTCACAACAAAAGCAAAGTTGCTCTATGATTACTATCATACAACTAAGGCACTCTTCTGCAATAGTTGAGTCCTGGGATCTTAAAACAATCAAGAGAGATTTCAAAAAGTAATGTAAAATGAAGCAAGTTTAAACTGCCTAAATCTAAATATTAATGAATCTAGATTATTAGTGACAAAGACACATTATGAAAGCTCTGCCTCTCCCGTACCCCCAACACCTGTTGGACAATCTGACTTCCTTAAACCTTCAGGTCGTTGACTCACTTAAGGAGAGACAAGACACCCTCAGGTTACTTATAAACAAGGTACTTCACAATTTTTGACGTTGAAATTCTCTCTTTTGTGCAAGGCACTTTGACGCTCAAAAATATATAGTTGGACTAGAATGCAGTTACTAAAAGCAAATGGCTTGATCAGTCAGGTAAATATTTACTTTTACTTCAACATGCAACAGGTAATTGATGAAACATCTAAAAACAAAATTCCTCTTCCTACCTAGGGTGAACTTACCTAACCCAGCCAAATTTATATTTTATATCAAATCGATAAGAAAAAAGAAAACTCAAAAAATCAATGGAAAACCATAATGGACATTAGCAACATATTGAGGGCGTCAAAGTACTGTTTTTTTTTTTTATAAAAAAAATCTGTGCAAGCCTAGGACAAGTTCACAGTTTGCCAATTTGGAAATACATGATTCTATTACATATCTTGCATTTCAATAGTATCTGATACATTCCATTAGATACAATATATCTCTTGGAAGCACTAGTAATCACCGTGGCTCAATCGGTGGCATTCAAGACTTTGAGGCGTCAGGTTCTAGAGATCGCGCCCCATCACAGTCTGAGGTTAGCAAGGGCATGCACTCAGGGTAACGATTACATCTGCCAACACAAGTCCGTTGAAAGACGGTAACCGTCCTAGCCCTTGATAGAAAGGGGAGTCCATGACGTAAAAACGAACAGATATCTCTTGGAATCGCTAAATGACAATCTAGGTTGAGGACAACTCAGTCACACAAAACCATCAAAGTTTTGGACTTAAATAGGCCTGGACAAGGGGCTCGATGTTAAATCTTCCTTCAGTTACAGTACTTTTCCAATCTCTACATCAACACCGAATATTGTGCCACATTTGATATGCATCTCTTACTAATCCTTTACATCTGACAAGCCACAACTCTTCCATCCTTGGTTTCTCCTTTCTATCTAATTTTCATAGTGCCCCGGGCTCAATGATGGCAATTTTCTTTCTCCGTCCATGCATCACACTCCAAAAAATAATATTAAGAAAATTATCCATGACAGTTCTGAAAAAAAAGACGTGCATTGCCGTTTGCTTGTAATGAATGAGATTTCGATATAAAAATTGTACTATAACCACAACAATTGGCGGATAAGATTCGTTTTATGCACCCCTTCCATAGCCTCTCCGAGACACTAGTGTTGCCTCCACTTCCTGAAGTTTGCTGCGGTTGTATATACACCCAAATTAACCCTATTCAGGCAAGACTTCTAATTTGTTGTTTAAATTTTTTAGTTATTTTTTGCACCCACTGCCGCCCACAAATATCGGCCCTAATACTAAATAAGTAATTTCAGACATAAACAAGTAACATCCTCCTTTTGAATCCAGAGATTATCACATAATCAGTTTAGAGTTTTTATATGCGAAAGACGTAAATATGGTGAGTTACGACTATCAGTCACAGTGATCATATGCATCGTCTAAAATTAATGACGTCAGATCATTCCCGAAGTTTATATATATATATATATATATATATATATATATATATATATATATATATATATATATATATATATATATATATATATATATATATATATATATATATATATATATATATATATATATATATATATATATATATATATATATATATATATATATATATATATATATATATATATATATATATATATATATATATATATATATATATATATATATATATATATATATATATATATATATATATATATATATATATATATATATATATATATATATATATATATATATATATATATATATATATATATATATATATATATATATATGGGGCCTCATTAAGATTGTTATACACAAATGCTGATGGATTAGCTGGTAAGGCAGTAGAATTAAAAGATAGGATTCACAACAGTAAGGCAGATATAGTAGCAATTACAGAGACTAAGTTGAGTGAGGACATAAACAGTGTCACAGTTTTTCCTAAGGGCTTCAGAATACTAAGGGTCGAAAGATCTGAGAGAACTGGTGGAGGGATAGCACTGCTCATAAGTGAGAGGATTCAAGTTGAAGAAATAAACTTGGCTATAGAAAGTGAGTTCAGGGAATTTCTTGTTGCTCGCATAAATACTGGGTCAGAGAGCATTATAATAACTGTTGTATACAACCCACCAAGGAACCAAAATAGGCTTGAAATTTATGAGGAAAGTCATATAGGTACGATTGAAGTCATAAACTCAGTTGTTAACATGGCGCGGGAGAAAAAATGTAGGATTTTGATTATGGGAGACTTTAATCATAAAGAGATAGATTGGATAAATCTTGACCCACACAGTGGTGAGGACTCATTTGGGGCAAGATTCCTAGATTGCGTACAAGGGAATTTCCTACACCAACATGTAATGGAACCAACAAGAGCCAGGGGTGGGGATGAGCCATCACTACTTGATCTGGTGTTCACAGATAATGTGTTGGATATTGAAAATATTGAGTATGAACCACCAATTGGAAAGAGTGACCACTGTGTGTTGTTGATGGAGTATATCATTGAAGATATTCTTCCTGAGAGTAGAGGCACTGAGGACATGAGGAGGAACTATCCGAAAGGAGATTACATCAAAATGAATGAGCATTTTGCAGTTATTGACTGGAGAACCTTATTTTACAACAAATCTGTACAAGAAATGTATGACATCTTTTGTGAGAAATATGGGAAGATAGTAGATTGCTGCATACCTGTCACCAAAGTAGGTGTAATTCATGCCAGAGAGAAATGGTTCGATAATGGGTGTAAAAGAGCTAAGGAGTGGAGAGACAAATGCTGGAAAAGGTATAGGAGGAGAAAAAACATAAATGCCTGGCAAACCTACAAAAGAGCAAGAAATGACTACCTAAGTAAAAGGAGAGAGGCAGAGAGAGATTATGAGAGGGACATCACCAGGAAGGCTAAAGAAAATCCCAAGCTTTTGCACAGCTTTATCAGAGGAAAACTGAAGGTAAAAGAACAGGTTTTAAGGCTAAAGAGAGCGGATGGAAGCATCACTGAGACGGACGAAGAGATCTGCAAAGAATTGAACAAGGAGTTTCAGTCAGTATTTACAGTAGAAAATACCCCACCCCCTCAGATTGCAGTGATAGAAGCTAAAGGGCCGGTACTAGAGAACATCAACCTTACAGCCACAGAGGTATGCAAAGCGCTGATGGATTTAGATGTTCATAAAGCTACAGGTCCTGATGACATATCCCCTCATGTGCTTAAAAAATGCGCAAACACAATATCAGTGGCACTAAGTATCATATTTAAGGAGTCACTGGAGTCGGGGGAGATTCCAAGATGCTGGAAACAAGCAAATGTGATACCTATCTTCAAAAAGGGAAGGAGGGATACGGCTCTGAACTATAGACCAGTTTCCTTGACCAGCATAGTTTGCAAACTTATGGAGAAACTACTAAGGAAACATATCTCTCTTCACTTGGAATCCTTCAACTTTTTGTCAGTGAGGCAACATGGCTTCAGAGAAGGAAGATCAACAGTAACAAACTTATTAGAATTTTATGATGAGGTAAGCCAAATCTTACAGGAAAGAGAGGGCTGGGCAGATTGCATATTCCTAGACTTCCAGAAAGCGTTTGACACTGTTCCACATGGGAGACTTATTAGGAAGCTGCAATCAATGGCTAGAATAGGTGGAAATGTCTTGGAATGGATAAAAACTTACTTAGAAGGAAGGGAACAGAGGGTTAGAGTAAGACACTCAGTGTCTGAATGGAGAAGAGTTAGTAGTGGAGTTCCACAGGGTTCAGTTTTAGGGCCACTTTTGTTCCTTGTATATGTAAATGACCTACCAGAGTCTGTAAATTCATTCATGAATATGTTTGCAGATGATGCAAAGATTGTGAAGAAAGTAAAAAACGAGAACAATGGTAGAGAACTTCAGGAGGATCTAAATAATCTGCATGAGTGGTCAGAAAAGTGGCTAATGAAATTCAATACCTCAAAATGTAAGGTAATGAGAATGGGTACAAGTGCAAGAAGGCCCAAGCTTGACTACTCGGTGGCTGGAGTACAACTTCAAGAGACAGAAAATGAGAGAGATCTAGGAGTAAACATACTGGCAGATTTGTCTCCAGAAATACATATAAATGGCGTAGTAAGGGCAGCATATGCATTCTTATCAAACGTAAGGGTAGCCTTCAGGCACATGGACAAGGAAATGTTCAGAAATATTTATGTAACCTATGTGAGGCCAAAACTCGAATATGCAGCCCCCTTTTGGAATCCGCACTTGAAAAAGCACATAGCTAAGCTTGAAAAAGTTCAAAGACATGCCACGAAACTGGTGCCAGAAATACGCAATCTCGGTTATGATGAGAGGCTGAGGGAATTAGACTTGCCATCACTCGAAGCTAGAAGAGTAAGGGGGGATATGGTGACAGTCTTTAAATTCCTTCATGGTTATGATAGAGTGGATAGGGATCGATATTTCGATATGGCTGGCTCTAGAACTAGAGGTCATAGTTTGAAGCTTCGGAAGAAAACTTGTTTGCAGGATGTAAGGAAATACTTTTTCAGTGTAAGAGTAGTTGATAATTGGAATTCGCTAAGCGAGGAGGTAGTTAATGCTATCTCAATCCATAGTTTTAAGGACAGGTATGATAAGTATCACTAAGTCTAAAAATGGAACCGATCAGGAGACGGGAAGATACGAGCTTTGGGCTCTTTCCCGTAAACACAATTAGGTAATCACAATTAGGTAATCACACACACACAAGGGTACCAGAAGTGTGAGCATAAAAGGGGACAGAATCAATAAGATGTCAATGAGGACAGGTGGTTCTCAAAATGCCAGACTGTCCTCAAAAGAATAAACCTGGCGGTGCCACTTATGCTTGTTATCTAAGTGTCATGAATCTACTTCCTAACCTAATCTAGTAGATAGTTTTTCTTTGTAGATAACAAGAGGAAGTAGTACCAACCTGGCAATGTTGGTGCCGCATGACCGGACCGAAAATCTTATTATATTCAGATTTTCACAGATTTATTCCTTGGTTATGTTTTTCCCTTTTCCTGTATTTTAATAATTAATACATTTGTTTGTGTATTTGGCACGCTTTAGAAGATGTGATTCTAACGTTCTATGTTCAAAAATGTCAATTTTAAATTTTTAAATTTTTGTAACCTTAACGATATGAACTGCCGCAACGTTCAGGGGATTCAAGCAAAACTTTGTAATCTGATATACTATAGTACTGTTCTGAACTAATGGCTACGTTCAGTAAGTTCAAAACCGAGCCTTGAAATACGATATAATTTCCTAACGTTCTGCAATAACGATAACGTTAGTTCAGAACGTTAGGAAATTATATCGTATTGCAAGGCTCAGTTTTGAACTTACTGAATGTAGCCATCAGTTCAAAACAGTAGGATAGCATATTAGATTACTAAGTTTTACTTGAATCCTCTGAAACGTTGTGGTAGTTCATATTGTTAAGGAAAGTTTACAAAAATAAAAATAAAAAGTTTGACATTTTTGAACATACAGTATAATTTCCTAACGTTCAGAGAATTTGTTAGTTTTCGCATTTTTTTTTTGGTAAACTTTTCTAAAGTTTAGAACATTTGACTCCGTTCAGAATATTTAAACAGAGCACTGCAATCCTATTTGCATTTTTTCCTAACGGGTTGATGGTAATGTTCAGAAATTTTTAACTTTACAATACTAAAAGTTTTTTCTAACATTCTGAACTGATAATAAGTTCAGACACTTGAAACTGAGTGGCATTGTGCACTTTTCAAAATTAGCTCCCATTCGAATAGGGGTGGACAAAGACTTGTTGGATCTACAAAGGGGATTAAGGTTGGTTGTCCTCCCTAACGCCCTGTAGAGGAATTGAACCCCCGCTAGTCAGTTCCCGAATAGCGCACAATACCACTCAGCCACTGCGGCCTCCCCTAAGTACTGTTGAATATGGGACCAAAAATTTATATTTTCCAAACCATTCTTAAAAAAATATTTCTTTTGCTAAGGCGGGTATCTGTTGTTGAGTTGATATAGGACGAGGGGGGGGGGTTAAACGTAGTGACCTTTCAGTGCACTCTGCTAGCCCCATTGGGGGTATAACCACCTGACAGAGCGGGGTACAGGCTTGGAAGGATTGAGGGGGGTAAGCACAAAAATAAAGCACAGACAGAGGTTAAAAAGAGATAACTGGATGTAAAAAGTGTACTCATCTCCAATTTTACCACTGATATGATTCAGAAAATCAGTGACGCTTCGACCAGACTTGACAAGCAAAAAAATAAATAAATACAGTAATATAAAATGAAAATAAATACATTTAAGCTTAAATAATGGGCGCCGTAATGGTATGTTGATAGATCACTTCATATAATCTTATTACTAATGATTAGCAATGAGTAGGTTTCATGAAATTCGATCCTAGAGAACTAGCAGAAAAATACGAGAAAATTTTCATTAGGGATTTCTCAGAAGTATCTCGATACATCACGTCCTGTGTTACATGCAGAGCCGATGCTGTTGAATTAATGATCTTTATACGCATTGTTCAAGTCTTTTTTGGTTTCCTGTCTCCCCAATGCGTATGTCTCACCAGTGGTAGCGTAGTACTTTGCTATACCGCTGACACTAGGACTGATATTAAAAGAAAGGAAAAAAAAAAGAAGTAAGGATAATATTAAAGCAAAGACAAACTCCTTGAAGTGAAGTCACAAAATATTCAGGAGATGACAACTCAAATACAAAATAAAATAATGATAATAAAATAAATAAGAAAACACTTACCATATTATAATCATCTATTTTGCTGATAGAGCGTAACATCAGATTCACGTGAACTGTAGTAGGGTTGTCTTCTAGGAACATAAAAAAAATATATATATATAGAACGTAATGAATAAAATTGCGGAGTAAACAATAAGAAAACATATATGTAAATGAGAAGACAGCGCCAACATGTGCTCAGTTAGAAAAAAAAAACCAGAAATCTCCACTCAAAAAGGAAAAAACTGCAGCCAACGCGAGAAATAGTTTCATTCGGCCGATCAGCCGAGAATCGTCGATTGCAGGCATCGAGAATACACAAGAACAGTGAATTCAATATAGAAGTTGAAGACCCACAACAGAACAAAGAACGCATTCTCACACTCAATGGATATAAGTGTCTGTGCTCATGCAGCCGCTATGTGAAGACAAAAATCATTTCCACAGTGGTTCAAGTTATGTAAAAATAAGAAGAAAAAAGTTTTTTTTTCAGCTGCTCTGAAAGGTTATTGGTGCTTAAAAAAAAAATCCTGACGTTAGACATTATAAAACGCGTCTTCACAACTGGAATATTAACTCCGCAAAAATCCCTGCGAATGAAAATCCAAAGAGGAAAAAGGTGAACAATTAAAAAAAAGTATTAAGGATGTTAATTTGCAAAGTCTAAGAATATAAAAAAAAATATAACAATCATGCGAACGAGGAGCGAAAGATACATCAACATTCCTAACATTAAAACATATATTAAACACATTTACACCGAGAATGCGTAATAATAATAATAATAATAATAATAATCGCGATGTTTTGAGGCAAAATAAGGGGGGTTCCAACATGCATAAACGTGGGTTAGTGCTGTGCGAGAAGAAACTTCATTCTCCACCAACATCTACACATAAATGGTGCATGAACCATAGCATATAAACCAGCCAATTTCTAATATTCCATATTTAAAAATTAAAATAATCGACCACAATTTTCTATGGCATATAAGTCTTTAAACTCTACAGTGAAAGAAAAGAAAATACAATTGGAATATCAATATATGCTATTCCATACGTGTCAAGGGATACATAAGAGTTTGACAGGATTTTCACAGCAAAACCTTAATTCCAGGAGCTTTTCGACTTCCTGGCAGACTGCTCATGTAGGACTGTGATTACAATAAAACTTTCGAATATCTTTCTTCCTCTATCACCACCAAGGAAATTATTGGTCGAAATTCAAGGGGGAGAAAGAACAAAATAATGTCCTCTAGATATACTCAAGTCATACACACCTCTAGTGTAAAAGTTCTCGGATTCTTAACCGGTCTAAGAAACATACAAACTTTTGTTGTTACCTAGAGAGGTCGTCATATTATCGTCTTCGCAGATCAATGGCAAATGGAATGTTGGGCACACAGGACTTTGAAGATTTTTTTTTTTTTATGATTGTGACACCTGGACGGGCCAAAAAATAATATAAAATAAAACAGCCCCCACTGAGCCTGGGCATTAAGAATACACTAAGTAAAAAGAAACAGAGATGGAAAGTGTAATGACCTGTCAGAAGTGAATGGATAATAAGAGGTGTGTAAAGAATATCTAAGAATATTAAGTGTTGGTGTAGGCATAAAATATAATCGTAACTAAAGGAAGACTTAACATCGAACTGTCCTGGACAGTCCTATTCAAGTTTAAAAATCCTTCAGCTGTAGTATCGCAACGGGCGGCTTGATACTAAATGTCCTGTTCATAAACTAATAAAGCTCTCTTAGTCTTAACACCCTCACTTATAGAAGACTGTGGAAGATAATTTTCGGCAGAGGATTAATTTTTTTTCCCATTATTAGTTTCCATTTAGGGATGGACACACGGACTGAAGCCGCTTGCTTATCTGGTATATTCCAAGCTTACTCCTTACTATCCTTTTTTGATTCTATCCTATCTAGAAACGGTGCCCAAGTCCACGTCTCTAGTTCTGAGGTTAGCAAGGGCATGCACTCAGGGTAACGATTACATCTGCCAAAACAAGTCCTTCGCAAGAAGGCAACCGTCTTAGCCCTTGGTTGAAAAGGGAGTCCGTGACGTAAAACCGAAATAAAACTAAACAAAACAAAACAAACCAAGCCATGACTCACACTGCAGGGGGATTAATACCATGTGGGGTGATCCAAGCAGGATAGTGTGGGAAGGGAACTGCGGCAACCCTTTATCCCCAAGGAACTAACGAGGAGTAATCGAGGTTTGTTTAGCTTATGGTGAATGTGTGCTTTGACTCGGCCACCCCAAGGGGGATTGAGGCCATCATAAAAAACATATATTAATGACGACTGATTTATTTATTTATTTCTTTTTATAAAACAAACAGCATGAGCAACTGAGACTTAAATAGAGACTAATAAATATCTGCGATATTTGAGAGAGAGAGAGAGAGAGAGAGAGAGAGAGAGAGAGAGAGAGAGAGAGAGAGAGAGAGAGAGAGAGAGAGAGAGAGAGAGAGAGAGAGATCCTCTCGAGTAATAAAAAAAATCAGATAAATTATTTAGTGTATTTGCAATTTTAGCTTAAGGAATACATTGCCACAATATGGTAAAACCATCAAAATTATGTCTATCTATCTATCTTTCCATCAGTCTGTCTGTTTGTCTGTCTATCTATCTATCTATCTATCTATCTATCTATCTATCTATCTATCTATCTATATATATATATATATATATATATATATATATATATATATATATATATATATATATATATATATATATATAAACTTTTATTAAAACGATTATAAATCATGGCAATCTTAAAGTGCTGGAATTTATTCTTTTTTTATCTTTACGTTTCATCCTTTGGAATTCACTAAAAGAGGATATTGTAAATGATAAATACAATGATAGTCTTAAGAACTCTCTTCCTCCTTCTGTCTTCCCTAATTCTTATGACCTTTCATCCTTCAAAAAGCAGATCTATCGTCATCTCAGAACCTAGTCCTCCATATCTTTGGGTCCTCTGTACTTTGACTGTTTTTTTTTTTCTGTCTGTCGTTTTCCTTTGTGTGACATTACCTTATCTCTGCCTTGCCCTTAACCTTTTTCTTTTCCTTCGTCTTGGTATTTTCTCGTGCCCGGGCTTTTATTGATGAGGGCAGTTTCTGCCTGTCCCGGTGTCACATTCTTAAAAAAAAAAAAAGTAAAGATATGGTATTTGTCAGAGAATCAGAAAACCCACCAGGAAGCGACGAATCACGGACTTAGGGCTATTACCTGAAAACACGAATAAGTAATGTGGAAATATGAGATCTCAGTTATGAGGAATGACTAAAAGAGTTAGATTTACACCGGTTGAGAAGGTCACAATTGTTTTTAGGATGTTATTTAGGATGTTTTTTTTTGTATTTTTTTTTTAGTAAATGAATAAGTGATAATTGGGATTACATAAGCGAGGAAATTGTAAATGCTAAATTGCACTAATTGTATTATGGAAGGCTAATGGAGCCTAACAGCGTCGGTAAACATAGGCGCTTCTGATAAAGACTATAAGATGCTAATACTAGCTATTTTAGTCTCATTATTTTCCCGATGTATGACTGACCTTAAAAATCCCCTTCAGCAATTCAAGCCGCGGTAGCTATCAGGTAGATCGCGTAAGTCGAAAAGAGACTAAGGAAGAACATCCAAGAGCATTATTAAAGCTCCTGATGATGCCTGGTGGAGGGTGAAAATGTTGAATATTTCTTGTTCTTTTTATGTCTTTCTAGATGTGGATTAATCTGTGTGTGATTATCTAATGATTACCTAATTGTGTTTACGGGAAAGAGCCCAAAGCTCGTATCTTCCCGTCTCCTGATCGGTTCCATTTTATACTTAGTGATACTTATCATACCTGTCCTTAAAACTATGGATTGAGATAGCATTAACTACCTCCTCGCTTAGCCAATTCCAATTATCAACTACTCTTACACTGAAAAAGTATTTCCTTACATCCTGCAAAGAAGTTTTCTTACGAAGCTTCAAACTATGACCTCTAGTTCTAGAGCAAGCCATATCAAAATGTCGATCCCTATCCACTCTATCATAACCATGAAGGAATTTAAAGACTGTCACCATATCCCCCCTCACTCTTCTAGCTTCGAGTGATGGTAAGTCTAATTCCCTCAGCCTCTCATCATAACTGAGATTGTGTATTTCTGGCACCAGTTTCGTGGCATGTCTTTGAACTTTTTCAAGCTTATCTATGTGCTTTTTCAAGTGCGGATTCCAAAAGGGGGCTGCATATTCGAGTTTTGGCCTCACATAGGTTACATAAATATTTCTGAACATTTCCTTGTCCATGTGCCTGAAGGCTACCCTTACATTTGATAAGAATGCATATGCTGCCCTTACTATGCCATTTATATGTATTTCTGGAGACAAATCTGCCAGTATGTTTACTCCTAGATCTCTCTCATTTTCTGTCTCTTGAAGTTGTACTCCAGCCACCGAGTAGTCAAGCTTGGGCCTTCTTGCACTTGTACCCATTCTCATTACCTTACATTTTGAAGTATTGAATTTCATTGGCCACTTTTCTGACCACTCATGCAGATTATTTAGATCCTCCTGAAGTTCTCTACCATTGTTCTCGTTTTTTACTTTCTTCACAATCTTTGCATCATCTGCAAACATATTCATGAATGAATTTACAGACTCTGGTAGGTCATTTACATATACAAGGAACAAAAGTGGCCCTAAAACTGAACCCTGTGGAACTCCACTACTAACTCTTCTCCATTCAGACACTGAGTGTCTTACTCTAACCCTCTGTTCCCTTCCTTCTAAGTAAGTTTTTATCCATTCCAAAACATTTCCACCTATTCTAGCCATTGATTGCAGCTTCCTAATAAGTCTCCCATGTGGAACAGTGTCAAACACTTTCTGGAAGTCTAGGAATATGCAATCTGCCCAGCCCTCTCTTTCCTGTAAGATTTGGCTTACCTCATCATAAAATTCTAATAAGTTTGTTACTGTTGATCTACCTTCTCTGAACCCATGTTGCCTCAGTGACAAAAAGTTGAAGGATTCCAAGTGAAGAGAGATATGTTTCCTTAGTAGTTTCTCCATAACTTTGCAAACTATGCTGGTCAAGGAAACTGGTCTATAGTTCAGAGCCGTATCCCTCCTTCCCTTTTTGAAGATAGGTATCACATTTGCTTGTTTCCAGCATCTTGGAATCTCCCCCGACTCCAGTGACTCCTTAAATATGATACTTAGTGCCAATGATATTGTGTTTGCTCATTTTTTAAGCACATGAGGGGATATGTCATCAGGACCTGTAGCTTTATGAACATCTAAATCCATCAGCGCTTTGCATACCTCTGTGGCTGTAAGGTTGATGTTCTCTAATACCGGCCCTTGAGCTTCTATCACTGCAATCTGAGGGGGTGGGGTATTTTCTACTGTAAATACTGACTGAAACTCCTTGTTCAATTCTTTGCAGATCTCTTCATCCGTCTCAGTGATGCTTCCATCCGCTCTCTTTAGCCTTAAATCCTGTTCTTTTACCTTCAGTTTTCCTCTGATAAAGCTGTGGAAAAGCTTGGGATTTTCTTTAGCCTTCCTGGTAATGTCCCTCACATAGTCTCTCTCTGCCTCTCTCCTTTTACTTAGGTAGTCTTTTCTTGCTCTTTTGTAGGTTTGCCAGGCATTTATGTTTTTTCTCCTCCTATACCTTTTCCAGCATTTGTCTCTCCACTCCTTAGCTCTTTTACACCCATTATCGAACCATTTCTCTCTGGCATGAATTACACCTACTTTGGTGACAGGTATGCAGCAATCTACTATCTTCCCATATTTCTCACAAAAGATGTCATACATTTCTTGTACAGAATTGTTGTAAAATAAGGTTCTCCAGTCAATAACTGCTAAAAGCTCATTTATTTTGATGTAATCTCCTTTCGGATAGTTCCTCCTCATGTCCTCAGTGCCTCTACTCTCAGGAAGAATATCTTCAATGATATACTCCATCAACAACACACAGTGGTCACTCTTTCCAATTGGTGGTTCATACTCAATTTTTTCAATATCAAACACATTATCTGTGAACACTAGATCAAGTAGTGATGGATCATCCCCACCCCTGGCCCTTGTTGGTTCCATTACATGCTGGTGTAGGAAATTCCCTTCTACACAATCTAGGAATCTTGCCCCGAATGAGTCCTCACCACTGTGTGGGTCAAGATTTATCCAATCTATCTCTTTATGATTAAAGTCTCCCATAATCAAAATCCTACATTTTCTCTCCCGTGCCATGTTAACAACTGAATTTATGACTTCAATAGTACCTATATGACTTTCCTCATAAACTTCAAGCCTATTTTGGTTCCTTGGTGGGTTGTATACAACAGTTATTATAATGCTCTCTGACCCAGTATTTATGTGAGCAACAAGAAATTCCTTGAACTCACTTTCTATAGCCAAGTTTATTTCTTCAACTTGAATCCTTTCACTTATGAGCAGTGCTATCCCTCCACCAGTCCTCTCAGATCTTTCAACCCTTAGTATTCTGAAGCCCTTAGGAAAAACTGTGACACTGTTTATGTCCTCACTCAACTTAGTCTCTGTAATTGCTACTATATCTTCCTTACTGTTGTGAATCCTATCTTTTAATTCTACTGCCTTACCAGCAAATCCATCAGCATTTGTGTATAACAATCTTAATGAGGCCCCATCCCCTGAGCTTCTGTCATTATCTTCTTTATCTCCCCTTTGCTTGGGCAAAAACAGATAATCTTGTTATAATTTGATAACTGAAGCACTCACGCAATAGGTCATACAACGAAAGAAATGTTAGTATATAATTAATCATTCACTGAAATGAGAAATTAAAATTTGAATACGCTTAAGTTGAGATAGACAAAAAACCTAAATTGATCAGAAAAAAAAAAAAAAAAAAAAAAAAAAAAAAAAAAAAAATATATATATATATATATATATATATATATATATATATATATATATATATATATATATATATATATATATATATATATATATATATATATATATATATATATATATATATATATATACACAAATAATGAAAAGAAAAGAAAAATAAAATCCAATAAAAAAATGAAAAATAATCAAGAGTTTTAGTGTATTAACGTCAGTAGCAAAAAGAACTATGCAATATAATATTATGCCTTTGACCTTGGATCATATTTTCAGGGAATAAAAAAGGCCTCTTATGAGGAAGGTTTTAGGACGTCAAACAATTTCGGTGTCTCTAATGTTATCAAAACTCTTTAGTAAACAACGATATCAATGAATAATTCACAGCTAAGTAGTTAATATTCACTAAAGAGCAGTCTACAGAGAAACAGAACTGAGGTGTATATCGAAAATGCATGGTGCGGAGGAGAGAGGAGAGAGAGAGAGAGAGAGAGAGAGAGAGAGAGAGAGAGAGAGAGAGAGAGAGAGAGAGAGAGAGAGAGAGAGAGAGAGAGAGAGAGAGAGAGAGAGAGAGAGAGAGAGAGAGAGAGAGAGAGAGAGAGAATTACACTGTGCCTTAATGGATTAAACTGAGCCTTATTGTATAAACTACAAATCGGTAGCTTATGAACTAGCAGTACGTTTACTTACATCAATATACAATACAGGGTGATACATAACCTTTTACTATGGGTGCTAAGGAGAAAGCTGTACATTGTACAGTTTTGTTACTCTCTGACTGTGTTCCTCATTGTTTCCAATATTTAGTTTGTTGACTGGCTTGCCCCTTTGTGTCTCAAATAAGAAGACAGTGAGGTTATTCGCATTATTGACAGAATCCAGACAAAAGCCTACTGTGAGTGTCTCGAATTAGAAGACAGTGAGGCTATTCGCATTGTTGATAGAATCCAGACAAAAGCCTACTGTGAGACTAAACTTATTTGCAATACCTGAAGTGAAGTGGCAACAACCTGGACCGATGTAAAAATTTAGATATAATAGTTGAAGGGATATGACAATGTCCACATACCCTCTGGCTCCAGCGCATCAGAGAAACTCCCAGGAATGCAAAAGAACCATTGAGGTATCGTGAGAAAAACGACAACGAAGCAATCCAAATGTTGCGCAATAGATCAATTGATCATTGAAAGTGGAAGAGAAGTGAACACTAAACTATACCACAAAGTATGTTGTGCTCCAAATGGCGTAAGAGTATTTCTTTGTTTCACTCTAAAGCACCTCTCGTGAGTATTCAAGGAAGAGGGAACAAATTGTACAGTAGCTTACTTATCTGAAGAAATTATGGAAGAATATGTTATCATTTTTGGAGGAGTCAGGGAACGTACAGGGCTCTGACGAAACATGCTTTCTCCATAACAGCTCTCCATGCCTTCATGGAAATTAGATACAAAATCTGATGAATAACTCTGGGATTTATTTCTTCTAATAAACTGAATGGTCAGGAAATTCAACCCACCTCAACCCTGATAAACACATTGGACCAATCCTGAAAGGCAAAGTGGAGGCTAAGATGATTCCGGAATGTGATGTTGATCGGTATTCAATAGACAAGCTTGTGAGAAATCTGTAAAAGATATGTAGGAGGCTCTTGAATATGACACTGGTCTTGAGTTGCTGCTCCAGTCATACCTCTCAAGATTGAGGGCTACGCAGTACTCAGCAGGCTGCCACACTTAATATTGTGGGCATGATGGATACTCTATTATTTCAGAAATACTTGAATGTAATAAACTGTTCTGTAATGTTACGCATTATTTTGATACACCTTAGCAAAAGATTATGTACCACCCTGTACATTGCAGTATTCATCGCGCACTTAAATACCTTTGCTAAAGTAGCTCTAGACTACAATTACACACCAACACAAAAGCAAAAGAAAAGAACACCAAAATGCGTCATCTACAATACCACAGCATCAAATAAGAAAACAGTGTATGGGAAATACAGTGTGTATATATACAAATGCAAGGAAAGAATAAGTCTAGGACAGTATAATAATGTAAATAAAGTATCATGGAGCCTCTACCCAGTCTTACCATCTTAACATCATCAATTGTCTGTATACTTCGGAACATCATATTAATCATCACTATGGTTGGTTCGTCAACTGGGGAGGAGACATACACAAGATTATACTGTAAATATTAACTACACATCAGCAGTCAATAGACAGAACGGCAACATTTGTACAGTAATGTACAACTTAGCCCCAGAAGAACCCAAATGAAAATGACATTTCTATATCTCATGTTTGTAGACAAATAGTCCTATACAGCCTCAGCTATATTTGCAGGTAATCTTTGTCTTTTCGTAGATTTTCAGTTTATTGTTGGATTGTTATTTTTTTTTATCATTTTGTTCATTTGTTGTTATATTCTCAAGTGCGTCTGTTATGAGAAGGAGAATATCTTAAATACTGAAAATAAAAGAGTGAAATAACCAGTCATCAACGTAAGACAAAGATCATCTGTTGGTAAGGCTCGAGTGTGGGTTACTTTCGTTAGTAATAACATTGCTGGTGTTAATATTGACTCCTCCATATTCCTTATACAATATTTGTATATGTGAGGTCTAAAAGTATATTAGACACTCTGATGAACGAATTTAAAATTAAATTTTGACCCTTTAAACAAAATCAAAGGAGTATATTGCCAAATGATCACCAATGAGTTACTATATATAATAATAGCAATGATACTCATGCACTGGGATATAATTTAATATTTTCTAGTAATACTGTTCAAATACATTTTCTTTATATTCTTAATTCTTAAGAATATTATATAAAATTTTAAATCTATTACATATGAGCTACACTAACTGCAAAGGAAAGATTATGGAGTAAGACACTTCGAGAAATTTTCCTGAGTACATTTCATATGAAACTTGCAATTCATGTAAGAGCAATACTAACTGGAAATGAAGGAATAACTCAGTAAGACAGATTTATATGATTAATATTAACTAATCTAACTGGAAAGAAAACAGTTACTGAGTACGACAGATTTATATGATAATCATGAACTGAAAAAAACTGGAGAGAAAAGATTACTGTGTAAGGATGCCCATACACGGTGGGATTTGGCCTCGAGACCATCGGACAGATTTGGGTGGATCCGCAAAGACTGGATCTCCAATGGGCTGGGTGTGGTTCACAACTAGCCCATAGACGATCCAGTCTGGTCGGGTCCAACCGGATCTGTCAAGTGCCTTCAAGGCAAAATTGCACAGAGGATGGGCACCCTGAGACAGGAGATATAATCTAAGTCACAAAGAGAGCACTGGAAGAAGAAGACACGTCAGGTCTGCAAAGGTACATTAACATTCAATCCAGTTCACTGTACCACACCATATATTACAGTAACATAATATGCACACTGGCTGGTTAAAAGCATCCTTTAAGTAATCTTATCAATTTAAGACAAAATTTCAACAACTGCACACAACAATGGAGAAAGTTACATAGTCACATGTTTATGAACATTAATTGAACGAATGAGCTGCTGCACAGTTATCTTAGTAAACAATCAAGCCTGTGATTAACAGGTGAGCCCCAAGCAGATGCAAACAACACAAGCAAACGTGCATATAGGCATTTAAATATTACTAAAGCAGAATTTTGGATCAAGAAACATATCATATAACTCGGGTCAGTAGAACACTTGTCATATATAAAATCTCACTATTAGAGTTAGGTAACTTAAAACATACGATTACATAAATTCCAGCCTGTATAAAAAAAGCTGGAAAATATTAGCACTGAGTATCAGAATGAAGCAATTTGTTGACAATTTATTATGAAACACAACTGGAGGGGCTCTGTTGGTCTCCATTAATCTGAAAATATACAACACATTAGTCCATGTATATTAGTGTATCAATTTAGTGTAAAAAAAAAAAACTAGATGTTAATTCTGCCACTTCATCCAAGCGCAACTGGGAACACTTCCTTGAACACGCTACTCAGCACTAATATAGCACTAGGAGAAAACTGGTGCTCTTTTACAAGCACAATTAATCAAAAACCCGTTTCCTCTGTATTGATAATTACAGGATTCGGTACTAGTAAATGTTAAAACACGAATTCAGTAATATATTCTCTACCAACAAAAATAAGTTATGAGAAAGTTTTCCACAACTATGGCATGGCTGAATCTCACAGACCAGTGTGTAACGCCTTTCGTCCCGACTCATGTTTAGGAACAATACTGAGAAAAAGAGATTTAATTGTTAATAATAAAATTAAATACATTTTATTCGGTTCCTCTTGGGCATGTAGAAGTAAGAGTTATAGCAAATCAGGCCCAACAAACTAAACTGCGATGAAAGATGGATGAAATACTAATAATAAAAATTATATATATATATATATATATATATATATATATATATATATATATATATATATATATATATATATATATATATATATATATATATATATGATCCACAATAGCAGTATACCTAATAAGGAGAAATGGAAAAGAAATAAATTTAAGCTGTAATAAACAGTACATTAGAATTAGAAATATTTGAATAAGATTCATATGAAATATATTACAATAAATGCTTGCATATACATACATAAACACGTACAAGATATATATATATATATATATATATATATATATATATATATATATATATATATATATATATATATATATGTAAGTGTGTGTGTGTATATAATTGGACACTCATATTTATCGAAGAACATCTGAAAAATCAAAGTATAATTTTAATATTATATATGCGATGAATGTTAACATTTATTAAATACATAGTCTGAAAAACAATTATATAAATACACAGTTGTAAATAAGTTTATGTTTATACATAGA
>JAXCGZ010015332.1:0-2500 GCA_037179515.1 Halocaridina rubra | reverse complement strand
CTTCACCGCACTTGATTACCTGAGTTTATTGACTGCTAGGGGCCATTCTTTTTGGCACTGTTGAAAATGTAGTTTTAACAATGCCACCCAGTGCAATACCGGCTGATGTAGTCCTGAACTTCGAGAGGTTATCTCCATTAAATGAGACAGTTTTTCACTGGCAGTACTTTGGAAGGGCCATTAAAGAGGAAGAAAATTCTTTTAAGATGTGCAACTCTTTTTAACTATTCTCAGTTGGTACAAAAACCTTTTGCTGCATGTTATTTATGATCGGTTTCACGTCATGGACTCTCTATTCTGCTAAGAGTTAGGACGGCGCCTTCTTGCAAAGGATTTCAGTTTCGTCAAGGCGACCGTTACCTTGAGTAAATCCTCTCTCTAACCTGGGGCCGTGGCGGGCCTTGAACCCAAGACCTAACAAATCAAAGTCGCGTGCGTTACTGCTCGACCATTCTACTGCATGTGGTTGTTTTACTTTCCTGACAAGTTTTTTTTAATAGATTCTCCACCCACTGATGGGTGGAACAGGGCATGGAGGACCCGTAGGGTGGTCGCCAGCCGGCACAGGCCCCAACCCCCCACTGTGGTGATCAGCCACAGCAGTAACCTCCCCAGTAAACGGCTTAAACTTCCTTGACTGGACGGGGCGCGATCCGTCGACCTCGCGAATGTGAGGCCAGTGCGTTACCACTGTACTAGCCAGGAGGCTTTTCCTTACCAGCAAAATGAAAATCCCAAAACAGTAAAAACCATCTAAATTAACGAAATAAAATGAATTATCTCGTTTCTTGCCTAAGGGTGAACCAATCTTAGCAAACCTAACCAAATATAACATAAGTTAAAATGTTTTACGATAAAATATTTTTGTGCATTTTCCCAGAAAATTTTTACTTCCACACCCTCCATAGGAAATAAATTTTGTGTAGTTTTATTTTATTAGGTTAGTAGATTAGTTTTAGTTCGTTTGATGACTTCACCTCCAGTTATTAAATGCTTTACGTCACGGAGTCCCTTTTCTACCAAGGGCTAGGACGGTTGCCTTCTTGCGAAGGACTTGTTTTGGCAGATGTAATCGTTACCCTGAGTGCATGCCCTTGCTAACCTCAGACGGTGACGGGGCGCGAACCCTCGACCTGACGCCTCAGAGTCGCGGACGCTACCGCTTGAGTCATGGTGACTACACCTCCAGTTATTAAAATAAACTGATAATTGAAATGCCTTTGGTTGTTTTTGATAAATTTTCAATGTTTTGTATTGTAATTTCACACAGTCCCCAACCTTACAAAATGTTTCAAAAAAACTATCCAAGCAATTCTTTTTTTTTATTTTTTTATTTCAAGGCTGTAAAATAATATATGATAGTGTTTAGGATCTCGATTAAATATGATTCTCCCAAATTAGAAAAGATGTCAAGTAGTTTTACCGATTTCCAAAATGCTGGACAACGCCTGGGAGGTCATCTTCAAAGCCCAAGGCGTGTTCTTTTACTTAGCTGATCTATCGTCATTTCAGGGTTTAATCCTGCCATGTTTCTATGTATTCCTTGCTTTGACTTCTCTTTCGGCTGTTCTTTCTCTATGGTTCATCGTTCTACTATTTCTGCCCTTATTCTTAAGCTGCTACTTTTTATTCATCCTATGTTATTTTGTTGCCCGGGCCCGATGAGGGCAATTTTATTTGCCTGTCCCGATGTCACATTCAATAAAAAATAAAAAAACACCAACTGCATGAAGTCACATCTCTCATAGAGAGAACTTTGAACTTATCACACAGATATGCTGAAGATATATGGATTTTTTCCCAACGAAAGTCGCGCTCTGGCAAGATATTACAACCGGAAAAAACCCTTTCGACATCGGGGAAAAATAATCAGACATCTACGAATCAATAAACTTAACTTTATCTTCACCGGGTGTTGGAACGCAACTGAGGTTAAATATAATTAGAAAGAAAGATTCTAGAGTACAATTCACGACCAGAAACTCATTTTATAGCATACAACTATAATATCGCTTTAAATGTTTGTTTTAAATATGAATTTGCAGTGAAGCGCCAGGAAATAAGACAGTGTTTGACCCCCAAATTAAGTCGCTTAAGGAGAGAACATTGTCAGGTAATTTATGCCGGTTTTACGTCACGGACTCCCTTTTCTACCAAGGGCTAGGACGGTTGCCCTTCTTGCGAAGGACTTGTTTTGGCAGATGTATTCGTTACCCTGAGTGCATGCCCTTACTAACCTCAGACCATGACGGGGCGCGAACCCTCGACCTGACGCCTCAGAGTCGCGGACGCTACCGCTTGAGCCACGGTGAGAACATTGTCAGGTAATTGATTTGTGTATATATGTATATATATATATATATATATATATATATATATATATATATATATATATATATATATATATATATATATATATATATATATATATATATATATATATATATATATATATATATATATATATATATATATATATATATATATATATATATATATA
>JAXCGZ010015331.1:82500-97500 GCA_037179515.1 Halocaridina rubra | reverse complement strand
AAATGGGGCAGAACTATCTAATGAACTAACTTATGAAACTATTAAAATATATAATTATCTAGACAGATTATGATAATATCAAAATTACTATGCAAAAAGCTGACAAAAGAAAAATATGTTCCTTATAATAAGCATTGTAATTAAAGTCAAAAGATCAAACTTAAGTATTCTCTATTGCAATATGTAGCTAGTAAGCACTGACAAAATTATTTAAGAACAAAGCTAATTGAGCTATTTAATTACTCAAATAGTACACAATACATTTGGACTTGATATATGCAATTACTTACTAAAACAAAACATTTGTCATGTTGTGAAAAGAGTTAAAATGGTGTGAAAAGAGTTAAAAATATTCCTAATTACAATATGTAAGTACTATTCAAGGACAAGCTGATAGGGGATTCAGTGAACATAATTACGTTAATACAGTTGGCTATGATCTGCAAAGATTAAATCATGACTTAAAACTATGATAATATTTAAACAGAAATACTTAACATTACAATTATTTTAATTATATAATGTAAAATACAAGTTATTATGATTTTTGCAAATTGTAATATTTAACGCATGTTATAGTGAGAAAAAAAAATAGAATTCAACATGTGCAATTGATCAATGACACTTATTCTAATAAACGTAAATATGAAGGAGTCTTTGAGGCTATAAAATAAAAAAAAATAAAATTAAAATTTTTGTTCATCCACCAATCGTTGTCAAAGATAGTGAGGACGTTTTCTTTCTCATTTTTATCAGTTTGAATACGTGAGGGAAAATACTTTTCTTATTTAATTATTCAACTTTCTTTCTTTCCAGGGATTTTCCATACCCTTTTCTTTTGTTAGTTTTAAAATTTTCTATTATAGGGATTTTCAATTTCCCCCTTTTTTTTTCATTGTCACTAAAGTTATTATATGTATGGGGATTTTTTCTTTCCTCCTTTTTATTTTTTTATTTTTTTTTGAATATTCATTTCCCCAGCCCCTCAGTTACTCATAATTGCTAGGTCTTGGGATCACCAACACTAGCTTTCCGGGACCTTTGCCTGACAACTTTGAGGTAGGTCCGGGTTGTAACGACGTACCCGAATCCACTTTTGATCTGCAGACGGGCCAGACAAAGGGAGGGCGTCGATGCATCTGCTGGGAACCCTCCCACCCGCTTTCATGCGACTCTTGAGGTGGTCCTATGACCACCTCTCACGCACCTCCTCAACAAGGCGCATCTCCTTCCAACAGCTGAAAAATACTTATCAGTAGATTCTAGGGCAGGAAATTAGGCCTAATGTAGTTGGTACAAATGCAGAAAGAATACATATGACCTCTGCATATAAACAACGGCCTTTGTCTGCATTCAGAGGGTATACTTCGCCTCCCTGCATCTGCAGGCGTCTGCAATCTCTCCCATGGGTAAAAGAGACTGGTTTGTGAAAATAAAATTTAAAACTGCAGGTCGGGGTTGCCTGGAAATAGGGTGGCAATGGAAAGTATGTGTCTACACCATTAGCTTATTATTTTAAGATACTTATATCTTAGCTGAGTAATTAATACATAACATTAGTATACTATAGATATTAAAAAGAAAAGTCATGAAATGCTGAGAACAGCCACTAAAGAAATATTCTTATTAGCAGTGACTACAGTAACATAAAAGTATGAATTCAAGATAAAAAATACAAATCATTTGGTTACTGCTGAGAGCATTTACTAGAACAATAATTATGCAAAAGGCCATGGAGTGATAGCAATAATAACAGCCAACATAATAATAACAATACTAATAATCATGGTTATAATAAAAATAATAAAAATGAAATAAAAAATACTAAATCAGGAATAGCAGTGTACATACATTTGAGACTGGCATTTTGAAGTAAGAGCAGTGTTCTATACCTATATTTCATAACAATGCTCATTCTAACACAGTTGCAAGATGTGGCAGAGTCATATAATACTCAGTTCAGCTTAAATCTTATCCGTATTTATGTAATATCAGCATGCAAAAACTTATCAACTGTAATTAAATTTGGGCTCATTTATCATCTAGCAAATTTGCAAAGGAACCTAAAAAGAATCAATGATTATAATACTTTGTCAGCATAGAGAAATAACGTGGGTCAGTATGTAAAAGGTAAAAGATGAGAGAGAGAGAGAGAGAGAGAGAGAGAGAGAGAGAGAGAGAGAGAGAGAGAGAGAGAGAGAGAGAGAGAGAGAGAGAGAGAGAGAGAGAGAGAGAGAGATGATTTATTTATTCTTAAAAACAAAAACAAAAAACTTATAATTTTTGCTTACAGGGTCCTTTTTATGACTTGACTTCCTGCCCAACTATACAAGGGGACAGAGCGCAACTGCAACCATTTTCTAAGGTCTAAAAAAGAATAGAAATAAAATAAGTTAGTGTACAAATAAAAAAACATCGAAGCAGATATCCATTTTTTTCTGTTTAATGTTGCACAGGACTTTACTGAAATGAGCATACACATCCTGTCTATTATGGCAATCTTTACTCTTTTTATAAATCAGAGGGTTGAACTGAAGCACATACTCGCTATAAGTCAACACACCTCTGATGAAATTAAAGCAAAATACTGCAATCATATGTGATAATATCTATACACTATCAACAAAATAACAATTATCTTAATTAGCTCAATTGTAATTATAAATTTCATGACAATGATAGTAATTAACAATAATTATCTCTAGATAAGTTTTTCAAAATCTTTTTTAATTACAATATATCAAAGGGATAAAGATATTAAAGATTTTTCAACATAAAAAAAATATAAAAAAACGTGTATCTGAAAAAATCTAAAAAGTTTGTCTCTGTGTATGCAGTAATAAAATTAAAAATAATATTTCATTTGCAACATTAAAGAATGAATTTTGCTTAAATTTTATATTCTCCTAAGGAGTTGTACATGAAAAGTGATATATATATATATATATATATATATATATATATATATATATATATATATATATATATATATATATATATATATATATATATATACATATACATATACATATACATATACACATACACATGCATGCATACATACATACATACATACATACATACATACATACATACATACATACATACATACATACAGACATGCAGACATACATACATAGATATATATATATATTATATATATATATATATATATATATATATATATATATATATATATATATATATATATAGTATTCTACTTACTCAAATTTAAATTTTCCGAGTTAATATTCAACAGAATTACCTCAGGAGAAAGGGGGAAGTTATATATTTTTTCTTCTTTTCATATTTACGATCGGGTAGGTACTTAACTAACTTCTTGTTTACTCTCTTTCCTTTTTCAACCCATATATACTACTCAACATATATCTTCTGGACTTCAATTGGCTAGATTTTGTGGGAAGTTTTGCATTTAGGCGCTGTTCTTCCCCTGTCTCTTCGGTTTCTGGATCAAGTTTATCTCTTTCAAATACAGGAAACGGCTGCTTGGCAGTCTTGTGGTCATTTCTTATGAGTTTACACTCTCTTCTTCATGACCAAGCTGAAATACTTGTGACAAACATTATCATGGCTAAAACCTCAGTTTTATTTTATCTATTTAACATATTCTTTCAGATAAATAATGTATATACTGGAGATAGAAAGAAAAATAAAGAATTATTTATAGATTCGTGTCCTTTATCACTTAATATCTATCTTGGAATTCTCGAAAATCGAATAATAATCTCATTGGTGGAGTATGGGACAAAACAAAAATAAAATAAAATCTGCATCTCAACTATATCTGGCCAGGTGGAAACTGACGTTGACTCAAAAATATCTCTGAATAGACATCGCAACAACTACATCACCTCTCATTAAAATAACGATTATATGGCCTGCATAAAGACACGGTGATGCAGGGGAAGAGTGCTTGCAGACTCTATCCCTATCTAGTTTCCCTAACGGGCTTTCCCAGGATTATACCCATGAAAGTAACCCTCCCATAATACCCTCAGTAAGTCACACTCATTCTCTTTCAAACTCATTCATACTCGCAACTCAAATTCTCCAAGCATTTTCAATGAGAGATCTGTTTACAGCGCTGATTTCTTTCCCCCTCACTCTGAAGGAGTGTGTGTGTAGAACTGCTGTCGACCCGAGGGTTACATGACTGCATCACCAGTCCTAAGTCCTCCCCTTACTCCCAACAACGGTACGTTAAGGCAGCACAAAATAAAACCCTATAACAGCACAAATCACTCGACTCTACTTTTTCCGCCTGCATAACGAAAAATGCAAAAACTCGTTGTATTTAACAGTAATGATCTAAATAACATCATAGAATTTTCTTTATCTTCAAAAAGGATATGTTATACACATAATATAATATCAATTTCTTTATAAAAACGACGTTAGAAGAACGATCGGGCATTCTCGTAAAATTTCTCGCTAAAGATAACACCCACGAAAAAAGAAAGAACCTTGAAAGCAGATGTAAGGGTAATTCTCACTACAACTCTTCGTAAACGCTGTCACTTTTGCTTTAAGAAATTAATATAAAAATGATTTTACATGTAAATTAAAACTTTTCAGTTAAAATCAATACATTTGCCTGCTTAATAATTAACTTAGGCAATAATAAAACTAAACTGAACACCCTTCAAATGCAATTACTCGCTATATTATTCAAAATTACAACAAAAATAGAGTTTATTACTGCTTATAGCTATTAGTAAAAATTATCCATGTTAGTAATGGGTACAGAAATTCTACTTTTATTAACTTACCAAAGCCATACACCCTTTTATATGCAGGTTGGCTGAGTCAAAGCATAACTACAAAGTAAAATGGCGTAGTCTGCCGACCACAATTTCTTTCATTAATTGTCCCATTACTCACTGGATGTAGATCACAAGTACTTAGCTACTTTGGGAAACTGCTTGAAGAACATCATGGTAACAGGCAATGGAGGAGGGGGTTTTTCTTCTTGACTCGGTGATGTTCCCGCCAACTTCGTTCATCTCTTTTGGAAAATCGACGAATCGCCATCTTCTAGGTTGGATCCGGCAACATATAACTTCTGGTAAGGGCCTTTTTCTCTCAAAGTCCCGGTCACAGTTTGGCTCACTGTGACGGTGGTGTACATGGAGGCCGCATGGGACAATTTTCTATGCAGTAGGCCTTGCCAATATGAGGACGGGGGAGAGGAGTGACTGGTTTTTGTAACTGGATATTGTCGGAGCTGAGGCTTTCTCCTTCGACGTTGCTGACTCGCTACTTGTAAGTGTCTAGAAGTTTCTCAACACTCGAATATTTCTTCCATAGATGCTTTGTTTTTTTTATCTTCTGTATTCTTAATTCTTTGTTCTTCTTCGCTGCAGTAACGGCATGGAGAAATCTTAAACGCTGCCACCAGTTGTCAGATAGTGTTGTAGTTGCACTATCTACATGTTATTATAGGTAGCGAGGTCAGTAATGGAGAGATAAGCATATTCTTCTTTAAAGTTGTTTATTAGAGTATACACTTATTAACCACCTCAGAGCTCCCATTCCTATAGTTCATGTCACTCTCTATTCCCGCCCCCAAGGGGAAGGTTGCTAACTATGGACGTGACTTCTGCCCTCGGCAAAGGCTGACTTCTGACTAAACGGGCTCTGTTGCCAGTCCTGGTCGCGGCAGGTATCGAGTGCACTCTCTATCATCTGGCAACTATAAGCATCTATGAAATGCCGTGTGAGGCTATGGGCATCTATGATATGCCATATGACAATCTTATTATTATTATTATTATTATTATTATTATTATTATTATTATTATTATTATTATTATTATTATTATTATTATTATTATTATTCATTATTATCATTATTGTAATTTTTTTTATCATTATCATGATCATGATCATTATCATTATCATTATTATCATCATAATCATTATCATGATCATGATCGTTGTCGTTGTAGTTGTAGTTGTTGTTGTTGCATTATTATTATTATTATTATTATTGTTGTTGTTATTATTATGTATTATTATTATTGTTATTATTATTATTATTATTATTATTATTATTATTATTATTATTATTATTATTATTATTATTATTATTATTATTATTATTAATTGAAATTTTACCTAGTCCATTGTAGATAAAGTTTTCTCTATCAAAAACACGATACCTATACATATACTAAATGTTTTATTAAAGATAGAACCCTAGCATAATATTTTGTGAATATTGTCTATTCCACTTAGCTGCAAGCAATACAAGATTATTTGCGTACTATTTCATCTCTCTCTCTCTCTCTCTCTCTCTCTCTCTCTCTCTCTCTCTCTCTCTCTCTCTCTCTCTCTCTCTCTCTCTCTCTCTCTGTATATCTATCTATCTAACACTCAGTCTGTCTGTCTATCCGTTCGTCTGTCTATCTATCTATCTATCTATCAATTCACTTCCATTATTGCATTCCTGTATTTGTCAGAATATCAAAGGAAGTTCATTGTTGACATATTCCATGACATACATTTACAATTTATCCCTCCTAGCAGTTTTTGGATAAAAACATTGGAAATCGACAGACGAAAGTTTATAAAAGTTATTTTATAGATATATTCCCTAGCTTGTGTGTCTTTGGTTATTGTCAGGACGTCAATAGATTATATATACTTGCAGAGGGGAGAAAATCACATCCCCTCAGCGTTGCTTCACCGTCCACACTAATGGGGGAGAATAATTCATTGAGTGCTTTTCTAAAAAGCTAATCGCGACCATTTTCAGTAAATGTCTCTGAGGTTTTTCTTATCTCTATTTGAAGTGCGTCCACGTTGGCATTATTAACAATCAATAATATGTATTCTTAAAGAAGAATGTACTTTTCTGCAATAATTTGATGTAAATATATTAAGTTCCAGTGGTGTCACGTTGTGTTAGTTAGCAGCTCAATATGTATTCTTGATGAAAAGTAAACACTTTCTATCTTTAATGAAAGTTTCTTGATTTACAGTAGTGTCACTTTGGTATTAGCAGCAAATGCATATGTATTCTTGAAAATATCTAAGAAAATATATCTATTATCATCCTGTGCTACTTTTTTTGAAGGCCATATGCAGAAGGGAAGAAAATAGTGTCCCACACCCTCACTCGACCTTAACATCCATCCACGTTGATGCAAGCAATTGTCTTTTCAAGCCTCGGTTTTCTAATTACTTATTCGCTGGTACTGGTAATACATACACTCTCACCAGAAACCAGATCCCTCTAATCACTCCTTTGAATGCCTTGGAGGGGGGATATAGGATCACCACATTTCTCATCCCCACCACCACAATGCTTGGGGCATCCACTGGGTATACTGGGAAGGATATGCCGCGAGACCCGACAACCGTTGCTAGTTACCACTGCTTCATTTCATGGCTAACCCCCCCCCCCCTCACACCTTGATGCTTCAAGGTAATTAATATATCAATATTCAGTGTCCTTTTTCATATTATTAACGTCAATAACGGTGGGTTAATCGTGTTCCCTCATCCTGGCGTTAATTTCCATACATATGGCAAACACATTAAAATGTATTTTTAAGTCATTTCCTTAAAAACCTGTTCACCATTATTGTGTGTTATTATCTGTCCAGATTTATTTCTTATAAGTCGCGTGTGTGTGTGTGTGTGTGTGTGTGTGTGTGTGTGTGTGTGTGTGTGTGTGTGTGTGTGTGTGTGTGTGTGTGTGTGTGTGTGTGTGTGTGTATGTATGTTTTGTGTTTTTAGTCAATTGATGATCGTTGCATCTAATCTTGAAGGAGATTATCTTCTTTTCAGAGTTGTAAAAGCCACTGAATGAAGATAATTGTTCCTGTATAAAAGATAAAAAATTTTTGTTGCCTTCTGATTTTATGCCAATTACATTTCCCTTTCTCTTTAAAGACGCAAATACTTTTCTTTCTTAGAGATGATTGTTAATTCTTAATGATGATTACCAAGTGTTAATTCGTGATGAACCCGTAAATTCAGCCAATCAGTGATTAATACATTCATTTCTTCTTCTTCTTCTTCTTCTTCTTTCATTTGTCTTCATTTCTCGTCTTTTCCCTTTCTCTTCTTCCTTTTCTCCTCTTCCTTTCCTCTTCTTTCCTCTCGCTTCTTCTTCTTCATGTTTATATGTAGTCACTGTTTCTCGGACCTAGTTTTATAATTCGGCTGAATCTTTTAACGTGTGAATGCCCATCCTGACTCCAAACCTCTCCATTCGGCAAACTTGTACACTGAGAGTATTTGTTATTTAAAATATATTCTTGTGGGTAGGATGTTTTGGTGAGTGAAAGCAAGAACACATATAAATACATACAAATACACAAATATAATTACAAACAGAACTGCGATATATGGGGGTGATTGAGTTGCCTTGAAAAGGAGATTATTGATATGTTTTATTCACTAATGTTTATTTATTCATTTATATAATTGTAAGCCTCTTTCAAAATAATATTTGCAGTTGGTACGTATTTGCTTTATAAGATGATGTAGTGCAGAGGTGTTATTTATTGCATTTTTTTCTAACCCATGACTATTACTTTATCAAGCACTTATAATTTGAAACTACTTCTACTTCTATGACCACTATTATAGATCAGAGTGACATTTTTTCACAACAATGAAATAATCATCTTCCTAGGTCGAAAAGATTGCTAATAGGGCTACTAATAGGGCTACTCATATGTAAAGTTTAACTTTGATACAGTTAACGAACTCTCAAGCACCCATAGTCCTCCACTTTTGTTTTACATTTATTAAACTTATGTATTCTGCTTTATCTCCTAATTCTGCTTTCAAGAATTTCATTCTAGAAGTTTAAATGTTTTACATATTCTACTCTTATCACATGGAACTAAAGCTGTTCAAACCTTTAAAATATGGCAATTTCGCATTACAATATCATTTTAAAGAACCCGTGTGCTCTTGATTTTTCTCTTCCATCACACTTGCAAGTTCTGAGCAGAAGATTTTGGCCTGTGAAGACATACCACCGATGTCTCAAACACGCAATGAGTGAAAGTACCTTGGCCATTAGTGGTCATTTTCTTAGATGATTGTCGTTCCAACTGAGGACAGCTCTAAGTTCCTTATGGTAGTTGGTTAGCACAAGTGATTCAGAAATTCAAATAGTGAAGACTACCTTCTGACCTTTTGTCCAGAACTTATCTGTACCTCGTTAGACTCGTTAGCCATCTCATGAAAACTTGTGTACAGATCCTCCCCAAGAGCATACCTGAGCATGATCTTCATCTGAGGAACTTCCACATGAGTAAGTGCCAGGTAAACTCTCAATCGGCCGTCTGTAATGCAGAGCAGTATGACAAGTATGTTCTCGCCATTAATGCTAAGGATATGTATCATGTATGGGCCCCAGTCTCCATTGCCAATTGAAGCTCCATTTTCATTACAGAAGCCACTTGTGGTAACCCTTTGTTCCATCTGCTCTTTGTGACAATTTAGGAGGATAATCTCTTCTTCATTAGATATCAAAATTATAACTATCCTCTTGATACAAGCCAATGATGGAGACAGTTGTGACAGATAGTGGTTTTCTTTCACTATCTATGTATTATAGGTAGCAAGATTGGAAATGGAGAATGCATCCTCTTCTTTAAAGTTATTTATTAGAGTATACATTTATTTACCACCTCAAAGCTCTCATTTCTATAGTTCCTGTCACTCACTATTCCCGCCCCCTTAGGGGGAGGTATCTAACTATGGATGTAAGGCCTGCCTCCGGCAAGTCCTGACTTCAGACTAAAACTCATGCGGGCTCTGTATGCCTTCCTGGTGGCGGTGGGTATCTGAGTGCACTCTCTGCCCTCTAGCGGCTATAGGCATCTATGAAATGCCGAGTGAGGCTATAGGCATCTATAATATGCCATACGACACCCCCCACCACCACTCTGAAGTAAATCCAATACTTCGGACTAATCATAACTACTTTCATGAGAGCCTTATAATTTTTAACTATCATTATTTTACAAAAAAAAAAAGAACGGGGTAGAAGTATCTAATGAACTAACTTATGAAACTTTTACAATCTCATATAATTATCTAAACAGATTACAGGAATATCAAACTTACTATGCAAAAGACCTGACAAAAGAAAAATATAGATTTTAGCAAAGCTTTTGATAGAGTTCCTCACAAAAGATTAGTTAAAAAGCTGGAAGCTCATGGTATAGGAGGAGCTGTTCTCAGATGGATCAAACAATGGTTAAAAGACAGAAAACAGAGGGTTTGCATAAATGGAGAGAAATCAGAGTGGGGCTCGGTTACAAGCGGGGTACCACAAGGCTCGGTACTGGGTCCCCTATTATTCATCGTATATCTAAATGATCTGGATTCGGATATCAGTAGTAACCTAAGTAAATTCGCAGACGACACTAAAATAGGTAGAACTATAAATGGAAAAGAAGACATTCATGCTTTACAGGAAGATCTAAATAGATTATCTGAATGGTCGGACAAATGGCAAATGGAATTTAATGTTGAAAAATGTAAAGTAGTTAAAATGGGTACTATAAAAGACAATACTAGTTATAAGCTAAATAACCATGAAATCATGAGTTCTCAGTGTGAAAGGGATTTGGGAGTTCTTGTGAGTAGTAGTCTTAAGCCATGAGAGCAATGCACAGCAGTCAGAAATAAAGCAAACAGAATTTTAGGATTTATCTCAAGAAGCGTCAGCAATAGGACGGAAAAAGTTATTTTGCAGCTCTATCTTGCATTAGTTAGGCCCCAATTAGATTATGCTGTGCAATTCTGGTCACCCTATTATAGAATGGAAACTGAATCCTTGGAGAGGGTGCAGCGAAGAATGACCAAGATGATACACAATATCAGAAATCTACCATATGAGGACAGATTAAAAAAACTTAATCTACATTCTCTAGAGAGGCGAAGAGTTAGGGGGGATATGATTGAAGTGTATAAATGGTTTAAAGGGATTAACAAGGGAGATATTAATAAAGTTTTAAAAATTCATGATCAAACCAGAACTCGTAATAATGGATTTAAGCTTGATAAATTTAGGTTCAGAAGGGAAATTGGTAAAAATTGGTTTGGTAATAGAGTAGCTGATGCATGGAACAAGCTTCCTAGTATGATAGTAAATGCCAATACCTTAGACACCTTCAAATGTAGATTAGATAGACATATGACAGAGGTAGGGTGGGTATGAATAGGTTAGTGCTTATTAGAAAAACCATAAAAAGAAAAAATTGAATAAATAAGTACAGTAGAATAGAATAGGTTAGACATGCTGAAAATACAATTCAAAAATGGAGCTGCCTCGTGTGTGCCAGTAGGCATGTTGCAGTGTCCTCTATTCTTATGTTCTTATGTTCTTAATAAGCATTGTAATTAAATTCAAAAAATCAAAATTAAGTATTTGCATTTGAAACATATAGCTAGTAAGCATTGACAAAATTATTTAAGAACAAAGCTAATTAAGCTATTACACTACTCAAATAGTACACAATGCATTTGGACAAGATATATGCAATTACTTACTAAAACAAAACATTTGTCATGTTGTGAAAAGAGAGTTAAAAATATTCACAGTTCCAATATGTAATTACTATTCAAGGACAAAATGATAGGAGAACTCAATGAACATAGTTATGTTATTAAAATAATATAAAATACCGTTGGTTATGATCTACAAATATTGAATCATGACTTAAAAGAATGATAATAGTTAATAGTTAAACAGAAAACTTAGCATCACAATTATGTTACTTAAATAATATAAAATATAGGTGAGCATGATTTTTGCAAATTGTAACATTTAACACACATTATAGTGAGAAAAAAATAGACTTCAACACGCACAATTGATAAATGACACTTATTTTAATAAACTTAGATCTAAGGTAGGCTTTGAGGCTCTTCTTAAGATTAATTAAAAAAAAAAAAAAAAACTTACAATATTCGTTCTTCCACCAATCGTTGTCAAAGACGGTGGGACCATTTTCTTTCTTTATCTTTATCAGTTCGAATACGTGGGGGAAAATACTTTTTTATCATTTAACTTTCTTAATTAAGGTGATTCTCACTTCCCTTTTCTCATTGTTAACTTTTAAATTTTATTTTCACAAACCAGTCCCTTTTACCCATTGGAGAGGGAGAGGAGTGACTGGTTCTTGTAACTGGATACTGTCGGAGCTGAGGCTTTCTCCCTCGACGTTGCTGACTCGCTGCTTGTAAGCGTCTAGAAGTTCCTTAACACTCGAGCATTTCTTCCATAGATGCATTTATCTGTTTCTTCTGTATTCACAATTCTTTTTCTCATCGCACTGGTCTCTTCAGTGAATATATAGGCATGGATTGATCCCGAGCTGATCACCAGTGTCGTAGAGTACTTCTGTCTCTACGATAATTATTCTCACCTGAACTTCTTAATATATTATTTTAGATGTGGTAGTGAGGTCGGTGAGAACAGATATGCATCCTCTTCTTTAAAGTTATTTATTAGAGTATGCACTTATTTACCACCTCAAAGGTCCCATTCTATAGTTCCTGTCAATCACTTTGTCGGATAATGTTTAAATAGCACTATCCGCATGTTATTATAGGTAGCAAGGTCAGTAATGGAGAGATAAGCATCTTCTTTAAAGTTGTTTATTAGAGTATACACTTATTTACCACCTCAGAGCTCCCATTCCTATGGTTCTTGTCACTCTCTATTCCCGCCCCCAAGGGGGAAATTGCTGACTATGAACATGACTTCTGCCCCCGGCTAAGGCTGACTTCTAACTAAACACGGGCTCTGTGGGCCAGTCCTGTGGTGTGGGTATCTGGGTGCATCCTCTGCCTTCTAGCGGCTATAGGCATCTATGAAATGCCGAGTGAGGCTATAGGCATCTATAATGTGCCATACAACACCCCTCACCACCACTCTGAAATATATCCAATATTTCGGACTAAGTATAACTACTTTCATGAGAGCTTTATAATTTTTTTTAACTATCTTTATTTTACAAAGAGAACAGGCCAGAACTATCTAATGAACTAACTTATGAAGCTAGTACAATCACATATAATTATCTAAACAGATTACGATAATATCAAAATTACTATGCTAAACAATGACAAAATAAAAATATGTTTCTTATAATAAGCATTGTAATTAAAGTCAAAAAATCAAAGTTAAGTATTCACAATTGCAATATATAGCAAGCAAGCATTGACAAAATTATTTAATAACAAAGCTAATTAAGCTATTACATTAATCAAATAGTACACAATACATTTGGGCATGATGTATGCAGTTACTTACTAAAACAAAATATTCGTCATTTTGTGAAAAGATAGTTAACAATATTCACAATTACAATATGTAATTACTATGCAAGGACAAACTGATAGAAGAACTCAATGAACATAATTACATTATAATAAAGTTGGCTATGATCTGCAAAGATTAAATCTTGACTTAAAACCATGATAATATTTAAACAGAAAAACTTAACATCACAATTATTTTAATTAAATAATGTAAAAAACAATTTCTTATGATTTTTGCAAATTGTAACATTTAACACACGTTATAGTGAGAAAAAAATAAGAATTCAACATGCACAATTGATCAATGACACTTATTCTAATAAACTTAAATCTAAGGGAGTCTTTGAGGCTATAAACTACTTAAAGCTATCTTAAAGTAAAAAAAAAATAAAATTACAATATTTGTTCTCCAACCAATCGTTGTCAAAGACGATGGGGACATTTTCTTTCCCATTTTTATCAGTTCGAATACGTGGGGGAAAATAATTTTTCTCTTTGATTATTTAACTTTCTTTTTTTTTACAGGGATTTTCCATACCCTTTTCTTTTGTTAGTTTTAAAATTTTCTCTTATAGGGATTTTCAATTCCCTTTTTTTCAATGTCATTAAAGTTATTATATGTATGGGGATTTCTACTTTCCCCCCTTTTAATTTATAATTTTGGGGGATTTTCATTTCCCCAGACCCTCAGTTACTCAGGTCTTGGGATCACCAACACTAGCTTTTCGGGACGTTTGCCTGACAACTTTGAAGTAGGTCCGGGTTGTAACAATGCACCCGAATCCTCTTTTGATCTGGAGACGGGCCAGACAAAGGGGAGGCATCGATGCATCTTCTGGGAACCCCTCCTGCCCGCTTACATGCGACTCTTGAGGTGGTCCTATGACCACCTCTCACACACATCTTCAACAAGGTTCATCTCCCTCCAATAGCTGAAAAATACGAACATAGCCTGGAGTAGATTCTAGGGCCGGAAATTAGGCCTAATATCGCTAGTACAAATGCAGAAAGAATACATATGACCTCTGCATGCAAACAAAGGCCTTTTGTCTGCATTCAGAAGGTATACTTTGCCTTCCTGCATCTGCAGGCGCTTGCAATCTCTCCAATGGGTAAAAGTGACTGGTTTGTGAAAATAAATTTTAAAATTGCAGGTCGGGGCTGCCTGGAAATAGGGTGGTAATGGAAAGTATGTGCCTACACCATTAGATTATTATTCCAATATACTTATATCTTAGCTGAGTAACTGATACATAACATTAGTATACTATAGATATCAAAAAGAAAAGTCATGAAATCTTGAGAATCAAACACTAAAGAAATATTCTTATTAGCAGTGACTACAGTAACACAAATGCATGAATTCAAGATAAAAAAAAAATACATATCACTTGGTTACTTTTAATAGTATTTACTATAATAATAATTATGCAAAAGGCCATGGAGTGATAGCAAAAATAGCAACCAATATAATAATAACAATACTAATAATCATGATCATAATAAGAATAATAAAAATGAAATAAAAAATAATAAATCTGGAATAGCAGTGTATATGCAATTGAGACATGCATTTTGAAGTAAGGACAGAGTTCTATACCTATATTTCATAATAATACTCATTCTAGCACAGTCTCTTTTACTGTTCGATTTCCTGCAGTCATAATATAGATATAT
>JAXCGZ010015331.1:72500-77500 GCA_037179515.1 Halocaridina rubra | reverse complement strand
ATATATATATATATATATATATATATATATATATAAACACACACACACACACACACACACATATATATATATATATATATATATATATATATATATATATATATATATATATATATATATATATATATATATATATATATATATACTTACCCACACAGATACATATACCCATATACACACATATATACATATGCATACATATATACATACATACACACACATATACACACATATACATATACATAAAAATACACACACACACACACACACACATATATATATATATATATATATATATATATATATATATATATATATATATATATATATATATATATATATATATATATATATATATATATATATATATATATATATATATATATATATATATATATATATATATATATATATATATATATATATATATATATATATATATATATATATATATATATATATATATATATATATATATATATATATATATATATATATATATATATATATATATATATATATATATATATATATATATATATATATATATATATATATATATATATATATATATATATATATATATATATATATATATATATATATATATATATATATATATATATATATATATATATATATATATATATATATATATATATATGTATATGTATATATATATATATATATATATATATATATATATATGTATATATATATATATATATATATATATATATATATATATATATATATATATATATGTATATATATATATATATAAACAAAAAAGCTTGCACATACATACAGATATAGAATTCAGAGAAGGTAGATCAACAGTAACAAACTTATAAAAATTTTATGATGAGGTAATTGGAATCTTACGGGAAAGAGAGGGCTGGGCAGATTGCATATTCCTAGACTTCCAGAAAGCGTTTGACACTGTTCCACATGGGAGACTTATTAGGAAGCTGCAAGCAATGGCTAAAGTAGGTGGGAATGTCTTGGAATGGATAAAAACTTACTTAGAAGGAAGGGAACAGATGGTTAGAGTAAGACACTCAGTGTCTGAATGGAGAAGAGTTAGTAGTGGAGTTCCACTTTTGCTCCTTGTATATGTAAATGACTTACCAGAGTCTGTAAATTCATTCATGAATATGTTTGCATATGATGCAAAGATTGTGAAGAAAGTAAAAAAAGAGAACAATGGTAGAGAACTTCAGGAGGATCTAAATAGTCTGCATGAGTGGTCAGAAAAGTGGCTAATGAAATTCAATACTTCAAAATGTAAGGTAATGAGAATGGGTACAAGTGCAAGAAGGCCCAAGCTTGACTACTCGGTGGCTGGAGTACAACTTCAAGAGACAGAAAATGAGAGAGATCTAGGAGTAAACATACTGGCAGATTTGTCTCCAGAAATACATATAAATGCCATAGTAAGGGCAGCATATGCATTCTTATCATATGTGAGGGTAGCCTTCAGGCACATGGACAAGGAAATGCTCAGAAATATTTATGTAACCTATGTGAGGCCAAAACTCGAATATGCAGCCCCCCTTTGGAATCCACACTTGAAAAAACACATAGCTAAGCTTGAAAAAGTTCAAAGACATGCCACGAAACTGGTGCCAGAAATACGCAATCTCAGTTATGATGAGAGGCTGAGAGAATTAGACATACCATCACTCGAAGCTAGAAGATTGAGGGGGGATATGGTGACAGTCTTTAAATTCCTTCATGCTTATGACAGAGTGGATAGGGATCGATATTTTGATATGGCTGGCTCTAGAACTAGAGGTCATAGTTTGAAGCTTTGTAAGAAAACTTCATTGCAATATGTAAGGAAATACTTTTTCAGTGTAATAGTAGTTGATAATTGGAAATGGCTAAGCGAGGAGGTAGTTAATGCTATCTCAATCCATAGTTTTAAGGACAGGTATGATAAGTATCACTAACTTAAATAAGACTGTCCTGGACAGTTCGATGTTAAGTCTTCCTTCAGTTACGGTTCTCTTTCTATGCCTACATCAACAACGAATATCTTGGATATTCGTTACACATGTCTCATTATCGCTCCACATCTGACAAGTCATAACACTCCCCATCTCTGTTTCTCTTTTTGTTTTCTTCGTGCCCAGGCTTGATGAGGTTAGATTTTTTTCTTTTGGCCCGTCCTAGTGTCACAATCATAAAAAAAAAGCATAAAATGGAACCGATCTGGAGACGGGAAGATACGAGCTTTGGGCTCTTTCCCGTAAACACAATTAGGTAAGTACACTGAGTATAAAATGGAATCGATCAGGAGACGGGAAGATACGAGCTTTGGGCTCTTTCCCGTAAACAAAATTAGGTAATCACAATTAGGTAATCACACACAAATGCATATATACACATACTCATATACAAACATATGCATACATATAAAAAGTTATACGCATACACACAAAATACATATGAACATACAAACATACATATAGATAAGAAAAAGACTAAAG
The DNA here is from genome assembly GCA_037179515.1 of Halocaridina rubra. Classification (NCBI taxonomy): domain Eukaryota; kingdom Metazoa; phylum Arthropoda; class Malacostraca; order Decapoda; family Atyidae; genus Halocaridina; species Halocaridina rubra. The sequence goes on along the minus strand of JAXCGZ010015331.1, from coordinate 75,005 downwards.
GAAAACTATAAATATACATAACACGGCTGAACAAAGAGGCTGTCTAATTAAATGAAGGCGGTCTGTCTTGGGGAATAATCTTTTCCAGCGTATGCTTGAGGAGTATCTTGTCTACTGCATCAGGTACCCACTGGACTTTAGACAAATTAAAATTTTTGGACGTTTCAATGACGGTTGATTCCACTATCTTGCGCTTATATGGACATGAGCTTCTAAACATCGTGGTGGCACCGTTCCAGTTGATAGTATGCCAGTTTTCCCTCATATGAACAAAGATAGCGGAGTTCTCTTGTCCATAGCTGACTGATCTTTTGTGTTCGGTTTTTCTCTGCTGCAGACAACGACCTGTTTGCCCAATGTATGCCTTGGGGCAGTTATTACATTCTATTTTATACACTCCGGCATTGTTCTCTTTTTTAATTTTATTAATATTTACTAGCTGGCTTCTCAAGGTTTTTGGGATATTTGAATTCAAAAGGGGACTCTTTGCCTATGTTTTTGTTAATTTCTTCTAGAGCACAATGAAAGGGAACTATTATCTTATCTCGGTGATTAAAATGTGCTCTCCTTTCTGTGCTATGGTATATACACCTTGCTTTGTGCAAGGCTTTGCAAAGAAATGGAACGGTGTAACATAATTTATCTAACTGATTTTAAATAGTGTCAATTTCTTCCTCCAAACATTGGGGACTACATATTCTAAAGGCTCTTAGGAACAAATTAGAAGCTACATCTAGTATTATTTTCTCCTCCTGGTTGCTGAGGAAATGAATATATGATGCCGAGTGAGTGGGTTTTCTATGTACCCGGAATTTGTAACCCGTTTCGTTTCTACTAATTAAGGTGTCCAAAAAAGGAATCATATCATTATTTTCCCATTCTACTTTGAATTTTACGGAAGGAACCTGATTATTAAGTTGTCTAAGGAACTCATCAAAATTACCCCAAGCTACATCCCAGTACGACAGAATATCATCTACATATCTGAGCCACATCATGTTGTGTGGTTTGATATCCCTAATAATTTCGGTCTCGAAGTGTTCCATGTATAAATTAGCAAGTATAGGAGAAAGAGGGCTGCCCATACTGCAACCGAATTTTTGTTTGTAAAATTCCCCGTGAAATAATTATTGGTCATACATAATCTTATTAATTTAATCATCTTCTCTAGAGAGATAGGGAATTCACTTTCTTACGGCCTTAGCTTCTCTTTCAGGAAAAGTAGGACACTCTCAACTGGAACATTTGTGAACAACGAATCCACGTCTAAACTAAGCAATTTAATATTGTTGAGGGGAACCCTCAGAGACCGAAAGTTATGGATGAAATCTTCTATGTGTCTGAGAAGAGCTTGTGAAAAACGGCCTAAGAATGGGAAAGTTTATCTGCTAGCCATTTAGCCAATTTAGAGGAAAAAGAATTAACGCATGCAACAATAGGGCGTAGGGGAATATTTTCTTTATGGGTTTTCGGCAAGCCATAGAAATAAGGGAGGGAGGGATTTATAACTTTAAATTTATCCAAAAACTCTCGATCTCTTTTACAGCCAGCAGTTTCTCGAACCAAATTGTTGAATTGTGCAGAGGCATTATGAAGAGGATCTTTGCTCAATTTCACGTACGTTACCTCATCACTTAAGAGTTCAGAGGCTTTATTGACATAAATTCTGTATAATAATATTAATTTCCCATGTGTCTGATTTGGTGATAATGATATCATCTCTTTTCTTTAAGGATTGGATAGCTATAATTAACCGCTTAGGGAGTGGACCTCTGTCTTTGTTTTGATCAAAAATGTTCAGTATTAAACCCTTGATACACATACTACTCTTATCAAAATTATTATTTGAGGAAAATCTATCAAATCCCATAATATAATCTATAAAGTTGTCTTTTCCTGGCTTGAGGGCGAAATTTAAACCCATACTTATATATATATATATATATATATATATATATATATATATATATATATATATATATATATATATATATATATATATATATATATATATATTTAATTTCTATTATTAAGAATCTCTTGTTTATATATATATATATATATATATATATATATATATATATATATATATATATATATATATATATATATATATATATATATATATATATATATATATATATATATATATATATATATATATATATATATATATATATATATATATATATATATATATATTTATATATATATATATATATATATATATATATACATATATATATATATATATATATATATATATATATATATATATATATATATATATATATATATATATATATATATATATATATATATATATATATATATATATATATATATATATATATATATATGAATCATTTTTTACCCCGACCGGGACTCGAACCTAGGACTTATGATTACTAAGTCAAGGCGCTACCACTACACCACAGAAGGTTAAAAGGAACCCAACCTTATAGCTTATATCTGCTATACTTAGGAATGAACGCATTCTAACTG
>JAXCGZ010015331.1:47500-67500 GCA_037179515.1 Halocaridina rubra | reverse complement strand
AATAAAAAAAAATATACACAGTGAAAAACTACAATATGGTTGGGGGTTTATCTTGTGGAATGACTTCGTTTAAGGCTGTGCTTCAGAAGAGTTTTATCAGTTATGTCAGGAGTCCATTGTCCCTAGATAACTTGAGATTGTCCTTCAATTCTATGAGGGAAGATTCTACAATTTTTCGTTTGAATTGACAAGTGCTTTTGAATAACATAGTGGCACCACTCCAACCAAAACTTGATTATATCTCAATGCCCTCTTGTATATTTATGTGCATATTTATATGTACATGAATAATTTTTTCCATTATTCTTGTAATTTTTTCTATTTGGTGTGCGTGATTTTGAGCTCATTGGTCCTTTACTTTGCTATATTAAAGGGTTATCTAGTTACCAATCTATAGTCGTAATTAGAGATTAAAATATTCTATTGCTAATGACCTATTAATGATTTTGTCGGTTTTCTTTGATTGATTGTATTATTTCTTTCGGATTAGACATGTTTTACTATCTTTAATTTTTAATTCCGTCAGGTCTCCTGAGTCCTGTTTGTTTTTACTCCCTCTGTCATTGTTATTTTACACTCACTTGTGCTTGAGAAGGGGTCCAGTTTGGACCCGAAATATAGTTATCTTTTCTGTGTTTTGTTTCACTGATGGGCTTCCATACCACACAAACACACACACACACACACACACACACACACACACAAACACACACACACACACACACACACACACACACACACACACACACACACACACATATACACACACGGTATTAGAGAACATCAACCTTACAGCCACAGAGGTATGCAAAGCGCTGATGGATTTAGATGTTCATAAAGCTACAGGTCCTGATGACATATCCCCTCATGTGCTTAAAAAATGCGCAAACACAATATCAGTGGCACTAAGCATCATATTTAAGGAGTCACTGGAGTCGGGGGAGATTCCAAGATGCTGGAAACAAGCAAATGTGATACCTATCTTCAAAAAGGGAAGGTGGGATACGGCTCTGAACTATAGACCAGTTTCCTTGACCAGCATAGTTTGCAAAGTTATGGAGAAACTACTAAGGAAACATATCTCTCTTCACTTGGAATCCTTCAACTTTTTGTCAGTGAGGCAACATGGCTTCAGAGAAGGTAGATCAACAGTAACAAACTTATTAGAATTTTATGATGAGGTAAGCCAAATCTTACAGGAAAGAGAGGGCTGGTCAGATTGCATATTCCTAGACTTCCAGAAAGCGTTTGACACTGTTCCACATGGGAGACTTATTAGGAAGCTGCAATCAATGGCTAGAATAGGTGGAAATGTTTTGGAATGGATAAAAACTTACTTAGAAGGAAGGGAACAGAGGGTTAGAGTAAGACACTCAGTGTCTGAATGGAGAAGAGTTAGTAGTGGAGTTCCACAGGGTTCAGTTTTAGGGCCACTTTTGTTCCTTGTATATGTAAATGACCTACCAGAGTCTGTAAATTCATTCATGAATATGTTTGCAGATGATGCAAAGATTGTGAAGAAAGTAAAAAAACGAGAACAATGGTAGAGAACTTCAGGAGGATCTAAATAATCTGCATGAGTGGTCAGAAAAGTGGCTAATGAAATTCAATACTTCAAAATGTAAGGTAATGAGAATGGGTACAAGTGCAAGAAGGCCCAAGCTTGACTACTCTGTGGCTGGAGTACAACTTCAAGAGACAGAAAATGAGAGAGATCTAGGAGTAAACATACTGGCAGATTTGTCTCCAGAAATACATATAAATGGCATAGTAAGGGCAGCATATGCATTCTTATCAAATGTAAGGGTAGCCTTCAGGCACATGGGCAAGGAAATGTTCAGAAATATTTATGTAACCTATGTGAGGCCAAAACTCGAATATGCAGCCCCCTTTTGGAATCCGCACTTGAAAAAGCACATAGCTAAGCTTGAAAAAGTTCAAAGACATGCCACGAAAGTGGTGCCAGAAATACGCAATCTCAGTTGTGATGAGAGGCTGAGGGAATTAGACTTACCATCACTCGAAGCTAGAAGAGTGAGGGGGGATATGGTGACAGTCTTTAAATTCCTTCATGGTTATGATAGAGTGGATAGGGATCGATATTTTGATATGGCTGGCTCTAGAACTAGAGGTCATAGTTTGAAGCTTCGTAAGAAAACTTCTTTGCAGGATGTAAGGAAATACTTTTTCAGTGTAAGAGTAGTTGATAATTGGAATTGGCTAAGCGAGGAGGTAGTTAATGCTATCTCAATCCATAGTTTTAAGGACAGGTATGATAAGTATCACTAAGTATAAAATGGAACCTCTCAGGAGACGGGAAGATACGAGCTATGGGCTCTTTCCCGTAAACACAATTAGGTAATCACACACACACACACACACACACACACACACACACACACACACACACACACACACACACACACACACACACACACATATATATATATATATATATATATATATATATATATATATATATATATATATATATATATATATATATATATATATATATATATATATATATATAAATATATATATATATATATATATATATATATATATATATATATATATATATATATATATATATATATATATATATATATATATATATATATATATATATAACCAAATAAGCACATTACATATGTGAAAACATGCATCATTTTTACCCCGACCGGGACTTGAACCTAGGACTTATAATTACTAAGTCAAGGCGCTACCAACTACACCACAGAAGGTTAAAAGGAAACAAATCTTATAGCTATATCTGCTGTACTTAGGAATGAATGCATTCCATCTGAATGCCACTATGTTCATATTACAGTTTCCCCAACCTCACTCGTGGTTTCGTTTTTGTATTTATTTCAACTCCCAATCTCATTCAGGACCAACAATAACCAAATAAGCGTATTACATATGTGAACACATGAATAATTTTTACCCTGAATAGGACTTGAACCTAGGACTTATATATATATATATATATATATATATATATATATATATATATATATATATATATATATATATATATATATATATATATATATATATATATATATATATATATATTAATATATATATATATATATATATATATATATATATATATATATATATATATATATATATATATATATATATATATATATATATATATATATATATATATATAAATATATATATATATATATATATATATATATATATATATATATATATATATATATATATATATATATATATATATATATATATATATATATAACCAAATAAGCACATTACATATGTGAAAACATGCATCATTTTTACCCCGACCGGGACTTGAACCTAGGACTTATAATTACTAAGTCAAGGCGCTACCAACTACACCACAGAAGGTTAAAAGGAAATAAACCTTATAGCTATATCTGCTGTACTTAGGAATGAATGCATTCAATCTGAATGCCACTATGTTCATATTACAGTTTCCCCAACCTCACTCGTGGTTTCGTTTTTGCATTTATTTGAACTCCCAATCTCATTCAGGACCAACAATAACCAAATAAGCGTATTACATATGTGAACACATGAATAATTTTTACCCTGAATAGGACTTGAACCTAGGACTTATATTTACTAAGCTAAGGAGCTACCAACTACACCACAGAAGGTTAAAATGAAACAGATTTTACAGCTTATATCTGCTATACTTAGGAATGAACGCATTCTATCTGAATGCCACTATATTCATAGTACAGTTCCCCAACCTCAATTGTGGTTTCGTTTTTGCATTTATTTTAACTCCCAATCTCAATCGGGCATAATAATAACCAAATAAGCTCATTACATATATGAAAGCATGAATCATTTTTACCCCGACTGGGAATTGAAACTAGGACTTGTTACTAAACCAAGGCGCTACCAACTACACCACAGAAGGTTAAAAGGAAACAAATCTTATAGCTTGGGAATGAACGCATTCCATCTGAATGCCACTATGTTCATATTACAGTTTCCCCAACCTCACTTGTGGTTTCGAATTTGCATTTAATTCAACTCTGAATTTCATTCGGGACCAACGTTAACAAAATAATCACATTACATATGTGAAAACATGAATAATTTTTACCCCGACCGGGACTTGAACCTAGGACTTATGATTAGTAAGCCAAGGTGCTACCATCTACACCACAGAAGGTTTAAAGGAAATAGACCTTATAGATATAAGGTCGATTTCCTTTTAACCTTCTGTTGTGTATCCCGTCTCCTTGTCGGTTCCATTTTGTAGTTAGTGGTACTTATCATACTTGTCCTTAAAACTATGAATTGAGTTAGCATTAAGTATCTCCTCGCTTAGCAAATCCCAATTATCAACTCCTCTTACACTAAGCAACTTCTTCCTTACATCCTGCAAAGAAGTTTTCTTACGAAGCTTCAGACTATGACCTATCAACTATGTCATAACCATGAGGGAATTTAAAAATCGTCACCATATTCTCCCTTATTCTTCTAGCTTTGAGTGATGTTAAGTGTACTTCCCTCAGGCTCTCATTATAAGTGGGATTGCGTATTTCTGGCATCAGTATCGTTGCATGTCTTTGAACTTTTTCCAGCTTAATTATGTGCCTTCATAAATGAGAATTCCAAAAGGGGGCGACATATTAAAGCTTTAGCCTCTAATAGGTTACATAAATATTTCTGAACATTTCCTTGTCCATCTGACTGAAGGCTACCCTTACATTTGCTAAGAAAGCATATTCTGACTTTATTCACTATGCCATTCACATGCATTTCAGGAGACAAATCTGCCAGTATGTTTTCTCCTAGATCTCTCTTATTCTCTGTCTCTTGAAGTTCTGCTCCTGCCATTGATTGTCAAACTTGGGCCTTCTTGCACTTGTGCTCATTCTCAATACCTTACATTTTAAAGTATTGAATTTCATTAGCTACTTTTCTGATCACTCTTGCAGACTATTTAGGTCTTCCTGAAGTTTTCTACCATTGTTCTCGTTTCTTACTTTCTTCACAATCTTTGCATCATCTGCAAACATATTCATGAATGAATTTACAGGCTCTGGTAGGTCATTTACATGTACAAGGAACAAAAGTGGCTCTAAAATTGAACCCTGCTGAACCCCACTTCTAACTCTTCTTCATTCAGACACTGCATTTCTGACTCTTAGCTCCTGTTCCTTCTTTCTAAGTAACTTTTTATCCATTCCAAGACATTTCCACCTATTCTTACCATTGCTTGCAGCTTCTTAATAAGTCTCCTGTGTGGGACAGTGTCAAATACTTTCTGGAAGTCTAGAAATATTCAATCTGCCCATTCCTCTCTTCCCTGTAAGATTCGGTTTACCTCATCATAAAATTCTAATGAGTTTGTTATTGTTAATCTACCTTCTCTGAAGCCATGTTGTCTCACTGACAAAAAGTTGATGGATTCCAAGTGAGGAGAGATATGTTTCCTTAGTAGTTTCTCCTTAACTTTTGCAAACTATGCTATTCAAGGGAACAAGTCTATTGTTTAGAGCCGTATCCCTCCTTCCCCTTTTGAAGATAGGTACCACGTTCGCTTGTTTACAGAATCTTGGAATCTCCCCTGATTCCAGTGACTTTCCAAATATGATACTTAGTGCCGCTGATATTGATTTAGCGCATATCTTAAGTGTATAAGAAGATATATCATCAGGACCTGTAGTTTTATGGGCATCTAACTCCATCAGCGCTTTGCATACCTATCTGGCTGAAAAAATCATGTTTTCTAATACCAGCCCTTGAGCTCCTATCACTGCAATCTGAGGAAGTGGGGTATTTTCTACTGTAAATACTGACTTTAAAATCATAGGGATTTTCTTTAGTCTTCCTGGTGATATCCCTTTCATTGTCTCATTCTGCCTCTCTTCTTTTACTTAGGTAATCAATTTTTGCTCTTTTGTAAGTCTGCCAGGCATTTATGTTTTTTCTCCTCCTATGACTTTTCCAGCATTTGTCTCTCCACTACATAGTTCTCTTACACTCATTACTGAACCATTTCTCTCTGGCATGAATAACTCCTATTTTGGTTGAAGGTATGCAACAATCTACTATCTTCTCATATTCCTCACAAAAGATGTCCTACATTTATTGTACAGATTTGGAGTGTGTGTGTGTGTGTGTGTGTGTGTGTGTGTGTGTGTGTGATTATCTAATTGTGATTACCTAATTGTGCTTACGGAAAAGAGCCCAAAGCTCGTATCTTCCCGTTACCTGATTGGTTCCATTTTATACTTAGTGACACTTATCATACTTGTCCTTAGAGCTATGGATTGAGTTAGCATTAACTACCTCCTCGCTTAGCGAATTCCAATTATCAACTATTCTTGCATTGAAAAAGTACTTCCTTACACCCTGCAAAGAAGTTTTCTTACGAATCTTCAATCTATGACCTCTAGTTCTAGAGCCAGCCATATCAAAATATCGATCCCTATCCACTCTATCATATCCATGAAGGAATTTAAAGACTGTCACCATATCCCCCCTCAATCTTCTAGCTTTGAGTGATAGTAAGTCTATTTCCCTCAGCTTCTCATCATAACTGAGATTGCGTATTTCTGGCACAAGTTTTGTGGCATGCCTTTGAACTTTTTCAAGCTTAGTTACGTGCTTTTTCAAGTGCAGAGTCCAAAAGGGGGCTGCAAATTCAAGTTTTGGCCTACCGTAGGTTACATAAATATTTCTGAACATTTCCTTGTCCATGTGCCTGAAGGCTATCCTTATATTTGATAAGAAAGCATATGCTGCCCTTACTATGCCAATTATATGTATTTCTGGACATAAATCAGCCAGTATGTTTACTCCTAGATCTCTCTCATTTTCTGTCTCTTGAAGTTGTACTCCAGCCACCGAGTAGTCAAGCTTGGGCCTTCTTGCACTTGTACCCATTCTCATTCCCTTATATTCTGAAGTATTGAATTTCATTAGCCACTTTTCCGACCACTCATGCAGACTATTTAGATCTTCCTGAAGTTCTCTACTATTGTTCTCGTTTCTTACTTTCTTCACAATCTTTGCATCATCTGCAAACATATTCATGAATGAAGTTACAGACTCTGGTAGGTCATTTACATATACAAGGAACAAAAGTGGCCCTAAAACTGAACCCTTTGGAATTCCACTACTAACTTTTCTCCATTCAGACACTGAGTGTCATACTCTAACCCTCTGTTCCCTTCCTTCTAAGTAATTTTTTATCCATTCCGAGACATTTCCACCTACTTTAGGCATTGCTTGCAGCTTATTAATAAGTCTCCCGTGTGGAACAGTGTCAAATACTTTCTGGAAGTCTAGGAATATGCAATCTGCCCAGCCTTCTCTTCCCTGTAAGATTCGGCTTACCTCATCATAAAATTCTAATGAGTTTGTTACTGTTGATCTACCTTCTCTGAAGCCATGTTGTCTCACTGACAAAAAGTTGAAGGATTTCAAGTGAGGAGAGATATGTTTCCTTAGTAGTTTCTCTATAACTTTCCAAACTTTGCTGGTCAAGGAAACTGGTATATAGTTTAGAGCCGTATCCTTTCTTCCCTTTTTGAAGATAGTTATCACGTTTGCTTGTTTCCAGCATCTTGGCGTCTCTCTTGACTCCATTGACTTCTTAAATATGATACTTTGTGCCACTGATACTGAGTTTGCGCATTTTTAAGTACATGAGGGCATACATCATCAGGACCTGTAGCTTTTTGGACATGTAACTCCAACAGCGCTTAGCATACCTCTTTGGCTGAAAGGTTGATATTCTCTAATACCGACCCATGAGCTTCTGTTTCTGCAATTTGAGGTGGTGGGGTATTTTCTACTGTAAATACTGACTGAAGCTCCTTGTTAAATTCTTTGAAGATCTCTTCATCCGTCTCAGGGATCTGCGGGCCACAAGTGGAAGGTCCGCTCACCCTCAAGGGTGAACATCCAACAAAAAAAAAGTCTCAGGGATGCTTGCATCCGCTCTCTTTAGCCTTAAAACGTGTTCTTTTATCTTCAGTTTTCCTCTGATTAAGCTGTGGAAAAGCTTGGAATTTTCTTTAGACTTCCTGGTAATGTCCCTTTCATAGTCTCTATTCTTTTACTTAGGTTATCATTTCTTGCTCTTTTGTAGGTTTGCCAGGCATTTATGTTTTTTCTTCCCCTATAACTCTTCCAGGTTTTGTCTCTCCACTCCTTAGCTCTTTTACACTCATTATAAAACCATTTCTCTTTGGCATGAATTACACCTACGTTGGTGACAGGTATGCAGCAATCTACTATCTTCCCATATTTCTCACGAAAGATGTCGTATGGTTCTTGTACAAATTTATTGTAAAATAAGGTTCTTCAGTCAATAGCTGCAAAAAACTCATTCATTTTGATGTAATCTCCTTTCGGATAGTTCCTCCTCATGTCCTCAGTGCCTCTACTCTCAGTCAGAACATCTTCGATGATATACTCCATCAACAACACACAGTGGTCATTCTTTCCAGTTGGTGGTTCATACTCAATTTTTTCAATGTGTGTGTGTGTACAAATCTATTTGCAAAATTTTAACTTCTCGAAATTAACTCTTAGAGATAGATAGAAGTTCCCTTTGCTAGTATTTCGAATATATATATATATATATATATATATATATATATATATATATATATATATATATATATATATATACATATATATATATATATATATATATATATATATATATATATATATATATATATATATATATATATATATATAGAGAGAGAGAGAGAGAGAGAGAGAGAGAGAGAGAGAGAGACAGAGAGAGAGAGAGAGAGAGAGAGAGAGAGAGAGAGAGAGAGAGAGAGAGAGAGAGAGAGAGAGAGAGAGAGAGAGAGAGAGAGAGAGAATGTGCTCAACATGTAAGACAGTAATTTCTGGAATTTCAATATGAAATGAATATTGCTTAATGAGGATTCTCTCTCTCTCTCTCTCTCTCTCTCTCTCTCTCTCTCTCTCTCTCTCTCTCTCTCTCTCCTCTCTCTCTCTCTCTCTCTCTCTCCCCTCAGAAGCTATTTAAATATGAGTCATGTAATTTACAGATGTCAAGCTTGATGATATGCTAAAAGAGAGAGAGAGAAAGTGAGAGAAGAATATGTCACTATGATGAAAAGACCAAAGAGAGAGAAAATTTGGTAGAAAATATCTGGAAAACAATAATACGGCGAAAAAAAGAATTATTAAAGTGCAAAAATATTAAGAAGGAAATGAAAAGGAAAAACAATGACAGAATTGTTTGAAAAGGTGAAGCTTAGCTGAACGTAAGAAGGAACAAAATTAGAAAGATATATATGAAAGGATGAAACAAGGAAAAAGAAATGGCCGAGAGAAGCACATATTGGATGAACGAAAAAAAAGAGCAAAGAACTCATTGAGCGAAGTCCAAAGAAATATTGTTTTATGCAAGAAATAAAAAGAAACATAGAAAGATAAAAATATGAAATATGAATTGAAAACAAGTAAAATAATGAAAAAAAAATGAGCATATAAAAACATCTGAAACTGAAATCAGGTAAGGAAGGATTTTATTGACATAAATACATTGGAGAAAAAAATAGTTAGTTTAAAGAAACATTAATATTATAAAGAGAGATTAAGAGAACGACTGACAGAGATAAACAATGAAACATAAATAAAAAACATGTGAGAGTGTGAAGAGGTAAAAAAGAGCATAATGGAATAAATTGTTAAAAGATTGACAGAAAGCAAGAAGAAGAAGACTCTAGCGGCATGAAACGGTGAAGAAGGAAAAAAACCCAGAAAAGTCTATATGACGAAATTAACATCAGAGAGAGAAAGATATACATAAAAAAAAAACATTTAAATAAGAAATGAACAAGAAGAAAATGTAAATATAACTTAATACTTGGTTTGTGATTCTTATAATTTGTACACGAATAGCGACCATTATAGGAAAGGAACACCGCAGCTGCATTAAAGAAACACTTTTCCTTACTACTTGAAAGCTATTTTTGGATTTTTATTGAGCCATTGGTGGAGCCAATTGCTATATAGGTTAAGAGCTAGTGTCCCGGACCACAGGCCGCCTTTTGCCATGGCGAAAATATTCTTTTTTTTTCTGAACTATAAGGAGGTTGTGGATATTAAAGTAGTAGAGTTTGTCATCTTCCTTTGTCATTCAGTAGCATTGGAGATGAAATCCATGGGAAGAGTAAGTCGCTGGTGGAACCCACTAACCTTAAGATCAATAAGGCAATAGAAAATGTATGCGTCTTCCTCTAATGCCCCTCTTCACCTAGTAGTATATTATTTTTATCATTAATAGCGGAGAGGAGAATATCCAGGAATTATGAAACTTACGTGATTTGCGACATGTTTGCAATTTTAGCATGCTATTAGGTATTGACATTAGGGATTCAAGAACACTACATAAAATTTAGCGACGCCTTTTGGAAGTTGTTAATCACAAAATCCAGTAATGGCCTCCTGCGAACAAGCATAATGTTATATATCAACTCGCGTTAGCACTAGATTGCTGTACACTGCTACTTTCTTTAACTTGTATATAATAAAGAAAATCTATTTTGATGTTATTTCTCCGGTTTTAGAGTTTATGGTAAACAAAATTATTCATCAAAACTATTTTATAAAACTGCCGTAACTCACCAAAGAGATATTCATCTTGCGTTCCAGACATGTAGATAAGTCCTAGTGTATACTTTTATTTTTTGGCGCCTAACTCCAATATTAATGTCAAATATTCTACTCGTGAGCTTAATAGGCAAATAACTAAACTAGAATGAACAAAATATAATTATCTAATCGCCTTGATATATGGATATATTCCGTGTATAATCATGTCAAATTGGATTAATAGTTATACAGGCTAAAGAGACTATTTTGTTACAAAAAGCAATAAAACAGAACAAAATTAAACATTCTTTTCATTTTGAGTGCAGCGTTTTCTTTAAGCAAATATACTTTATGCATATAGTCCACAGAAATTACATATCTTAGAATATATGCAGTAATATAAATTTTGAACATATAATTATACTTGTAAACAATATTTACTATTGGAGAACTGCATCCTGTCTTTATTAAAGTGTGCTTCATTATCTAGTCCTTTCAGCTCAATAGCAATTTTGCTCCTGCAGACAAATGAACAATAGAAAGAGAGGAGCATAACATCCCTGCCTCACATATTATGCCAAATCAGTCCAGCATGAACAGTTGAATTTTGAAATTAGTAGGTTGACCATGGCTCCCGTCTCCCGTTAATATACTACGACTGAAGGTATTACGGACTTAACTAGAACTGGTCTAGACTGCTCTAGGTTGTCTTCCATCAGGCAAGGTTCTTTCCTTATGACTACATCTACACCGAATATTTTGGCGTATTTGTTTCACATCTCTTACTATCCCATTACAATCGACAAGTCACAATACTCCCCATCGTTTCTTTTAGCTCTCTTTTTCCTAATTTTTACTATGATTATGGAAGGTCTATAGTTTATGGCCTCCAATATCCTGCATAGAGGGGTTCTAAGAATATTTGGGAATCTTATTGACTCCGCTATTGGCGTGAGGATAGACAAGCTTGGTAGTAGTAATGGTTCTGCCCCTAGCAATGAATCTCCTGATAGACCTTCCTCTTTCACTCTTCACTTTTCTAACATCCATAGTCTGAACTTCATCTTTCTTCTGTGCAACAGCACTTGGGTATATCCCTCCCTAACCTCCTCCTCCTCTTTAAAACCCAGCTGTCTAGGCATGCTTTCTCTGACCCATTTCAAATCTCTCAATATAACCTGTATTCTCGTTTCCTTTCCATAGGTGGGGGTCTGTACCTACTGCAACACTAACCCTCCTTTTGCAAGGCTCATGGACCTTGAATCTCCTGACTTTGTTCTCTAGCTGAAGATCTATATCTCCACTACCACTATATTTCTTTTCTTCTACTGTTACTATCCTAACTCCACTGACTGTGTCTTTCTTTGAATATCTTTCCTCCTGCCATGAATCCATGCGATCTTCTCAAGAACCTGGTGAAGTTCTCTATATTGGGAACTTCAATGTGCACCACAGTCAGTTTCTTAATTCTTCTCACACTGATGTGGGAGCAAGTGAGGCCTTGTATTCTTTGTTACTCACGATCTGGAGCAGTTTATCAAAGATCCTATCCATGTTCCCGATCAGTACGAACATTCAGCAAACACTCTTGAGCCGTTTTTTACTTTTAATTATTCAAACTACTCATATTTTGTGCTTTCCCATCTTGGTACATCTGATCACTCTTTGATTTCAATATCTTCCATTATCACTCCCCCTCCATCAATAACTCCTACTCAGTGTTGCCTTCGGCACTTTGAGTATACCCAACGTGATGATTTGCGTAACTTTGACTGCCCATGGGATGCCTATTGCTTTTGGACCTGCCATCCTGATCAGGTAGCCCTAAAAGTTACCGAGATCACAACCTAGGGAATGGAAGCGTTCATCCCTGACTCTATGAAAACTTTTCCTCCCTCTACTCCCTGGTTTGGCTGTGCCTTCTCCATGAATATTCAGGCCTCAGGCATATTTGTCGTGAATTTAGGTAAAAATGGCATTGGTAAAAATGGCACAAGTGAAAAAATAGGGAAAAATGATACAGCTACAATAAGTTTATTGAAATACATATATAAACTTAAAAATCGTATAGGAACATCGTTCAGATATGAAAACACCGTTTTATATCAACTCTTAAAAACATAATCTCAATAAAAACCTAACCTAACATAACATAACATAACATAACTTAACCTAGCCTAACCTAACCTGACCTAACAATCTAATCTAACCTAACCTAACAATTTAACCTAACCTAATTTAACTTTTCTATATATTCATGTAAACAATGAACTAGTGGTGTGTGGCATTTATTTTGTTCAGGATTTATTACATAGATGTCATGCACATCGCAATTTCTCTTCTGTATAAAACCACTGACCACAGTGAAAATATATTTTTTTTGTTGCGCCATTTTTTCCTATTTTATCACATGTGAAAGTTTACCCGTGCTATTTTTACCTGTGCCATTATTACAGATCACCACTGGTCGCACCAAACAGATCTAAATCAAATGATAGAGAGTCTTGCAGATAAGGTGAGAATTTTGGAAGAAGATGCTGAAGAGGTGAAAGCCTTCCAACACAAGGTGGGATTGCTAGAATCAGACATTGTCCTACTTAAAAGAGATAGTTCTAGGTTGAAACTGCTAATAGAAACATCACCTCTCAATTCAGTGCTGTCACCTAATATCGATGATATCCCTTCTATCAACAACCCTCAGGTTTTGCAAGCTAAGTTTTCTGTCTCTACTCACAATTCCTTCAGTGCATTGAAAGACGAATGTGACAGTGCTAGTGAAGAATAGATCCAGATAAAAGTGATAGTCAACAAGGCAGCCTGAATACAGCTTCTAGCACAAATAATCAATTCAACAACAGTTTGCAAAATAGTGAACAAACAATAGCGTCCTTTCCCACTACTGCTAACAACACAACAACAGGCACTAACCAGACCAAGACCCTTTCCAGCACAATTAGCCAACCCAGTAAAGGGTTGCAAAACAGTGAAGAAGATATATAGCCCTTCTCCACTACTCCTAACAACACAAAAACTATCACTAACCAGGACAACCAAATTAGCCATCCAGCACAAATAACCAACCTAGCAATACATTGCAAAACAGTGAAGAAAACAAAAAAGACAAAATAGAAGCAGTCTGTAATCTAAACAGTCCATTGAAGTCCTTTCCCCCGCAGATACAGTTACCAAATAATGCAAGTGCAAGGGTTACAGCTCAAATATATATTCGCATTCTTGGCAAACCCTTTGAGAGAGAGATACGTAATATTTTGACAAATCAAGGGATGCCCTCTGAAGAAGTCTTGAGTAAGGAGCTTTCTCGTAAACCAAATTGGATCTCCTTCACAGTAATGATATCGAAAAGAAATGAATACGTGGCTAACAAACTGAATCAATAGCCTACAGGCACAATTGTCCAGCCATTTCGCAGGGGCAAATAGTGGACACTACCTGGGGTATCTACAAAATATCCCAAACTACAGCCATATCGGAATAAACAGCAAAGAGCTCATGAAAAGATCACCTATCAGTGAGATTACAGAAAGAGACAATACAAACCTCTCTTATCGCCATCCATGCACAAGAGACTTCTCCTGGAGAGATGGCTCTTACGACCCTAGACTCTCACCTAGGCATACAATCTTTGGGAAGGACCGATCATGCCATGGCACATCCTCAAATCATCGTTACTCATCCAACGGCAGGCACAGACACCAGGATCCATGGGCTATCCCCAGAACGCACTATGATGATGAATTCCCAGCGGAATCACACAGTCCAAATAAAGCATGGACAAACACAAGAACACTTCAACTATGACTACGGATACCTCCCTTATGAAGCATGGAAAGAATGTAACATTAGTACATGTGAACGCTCAATCCCTTCTTGCTCATTTTGATGAAATAATTATGCTAACAAAAGAGTATAACACAGATATCCTCGTTATAAGTGAAACTTGGCTTCCTCCTACAATTAAAAATAAATATGTGAATATCCCAGAGTTTAGAATATTTCGTAATGACCATGGCCGAGGGGCTGGGGTCTGTATTTATGTTAGAAATTATTTCAGTGCATCAGAAATAACCACAGCTCTAGAAAAACTGAAGAGCTCGAAGATATATGGATCTCTGTGCAGTATCAGAAATTTCCATCTTTCATTGTAGGGTGTGTTTACCGTCACCCAAAAGCACCTTCCAGTTCATTCAGTCATCTGCTAGAAACATTCAGAAATATCTGTGTGCGCCATAAAGTTGTATGCATACTTAGTAACTTTAATGATGATTTGCTGCTCTCAGCACATAAGAAAATGGAAAGGGTGATCAACACTGTGAAATTAACACAAATAGTATAACCCCTAATTCTAGGACCTTAATAGATCTGTTAATAACAAATAAAGTGGCAAGTATACCCTATTGGGAAATAGTTCCCTGCCCAATTGCAGATCACAAGCTCAACATTGCTATGCTAAACATAAAGAAGCTCAAAAGAAGCCTCTCTTCAAGACATTCCGGTGTCTAAAAAATTACTCCCCTGATATCTTTTGTAAAGCATTAATAACACGCAACAGAAATGTACTTAATGGGTATAATAAACTCGGATGACGTCGATTTGCAGGTTGAGATTCTAACAAAAGTCTTCCATGAATTTTTAGATAGTTGTGCACCCATTGTGACAAGAAAAACAACATACCCCTCAGCCCCCTGGCTAACTAATGACAAAAAAGAGCCAATGCAAATTAGAAATTAAATAGAAAAAGAGCTAAAAATTAATAGATTTGATATGACTCTCCGTAAACGTTATAAAGTAGAAAAGAAAAGTGTCAGATCCCTTATTGATATAAGTAAAAAACTTACAAAAAAAAAATTAATGACTCTAGACATAATACAGCGGCAACATGGCAAGTGATATAAAGCATGACACCAAATGGAAAGACTACCTCAGAAAGTTATGAAAATATTATGGAGTTGAAAGACAAAGCGGAAAACTTTAATAATTATTTTGCTAACGTTGGAAAAAATACACATGAGAAAAATAAATATATCAACTCAGTGAACATGAGTAATTACTTAAATGACAATTCTTCCAATGTAAACACAAGTGTGTGTTTCAAGATAAATCCTGTTGATTGTGCTACCCTAAGTCTTACCATAAAGAGCCTAGGAAACTCTGGCTCTTATGGTCCAGATGGTAACCATTTCAGTTCATCAAAGATGCTCTACCCATGACTGTATCTTGTATTCTAGTTATTATAAACACTTCCATTGTTACTAAAAGGTTTCCTGACTCTTGGAAAAAATCACATGTAATATCTCTGCATAAAAAGGGGGACAGAGAAGATGTGACAAGCTAGCGTCCCATTTCCCTGTTACCCATTTTCTCTAAAATATTAGAAAAAAATTGTTGCATGCCATCTTATGTCATATTTAGAGTCAAATAGACTAATAGCTATTAACTAACATGGTTTCAGACCGAAACTTTCGATGGAAATCACTCCTTAAAGTTACATATAAAATTTACAATAATATCGATCTTTAAAAAATCTCTCTGCTTGTATTATTAGACTTATCTAAATCCTTCGACAGTGAAAACCATGAAATTCTTATTAATAAATGTACTAACCTAAATATTGACCCGAGCTGGTTTAGAGAGTATCAATCTAATCTCAAATAGACTATCCGCCTTCATAGCATTATCTCTACTCCAAAAAAATTTTCATTTGGTGTTCCACAGGGATCAGTACTTAGTCCTATCCTCTTCTACATTTACGTAAATGATCTATCTTCTTTCATTTCTGACTGTCTAATTGTGCAATATGCAGATGACACTCAACTACTCCTTAGTGGTGATATTAATAATCTTCCAGATCTAACCTTAAGAAAAGAAAACACTGTCAAAAATTAAAACCTATTTTCAAGAAATTGGGCTGTTAATTAACAAAAGTAAAACACACTACATGTTTATTGACTCAAGGTACCATATAGCACAAATTCCAGAAAACACAACAAATAATTTTCGCTGCAATATATTTACACCTAGCAAAACAGTTAAAAATCTAGGAAGTCACTTTGACAACTACATGTTGTTTGATTCCCATATAGAATATGTATGCAAAAAGGTTACAGGAACACTAATGTACTTTTTGTGTATAAAAGACAATTTTGAGACTACCACTCTAATAACTTTCGTTGAATCTATAGCCCTAAGTCACATTAATTACTGCACAACTGTATGGGGAGTTACCACTAAGACTCAGAAAACCAGAATACAAAAGCTTATTAATTTTGCAGCTCGAGATGCCATGGGAGGAATAAGAAAATATGACCTTATCACACCAGCTCTCAGTATACTTGGGTGGTTGTGGGCAGAATACAAGTCGCCTATGCTATTTATGTTTTTGTATACAAAATTTTGAACCATCAATATCCTAGCTGGCTGTTTAATTTTAAAACAGTCAGAGATATAAAGGGAACCAACACAAGACAGAGTAGTGAGCTCTTTATTCAGAGAACAAACAGAAGCAGGTTCAAAGATGATCACTTTGAAAGGGCCAACACTCTGGAACAATATTCCAGAGCATCTTAAAAATTCATCATCTTTCTCAGCTTTCAAAGGCAAACTATTTAGTTTTATTTTGGACAAATAGTGGCTGCTCTCACACTAATTAAACTTAATGATTTAATGCAATTTCCCTTAATGCTAACCGCTCTATATGTAAACTGATATCGCCTTCTTTGTTCTCTAAGTTAAGAACTAATTATTCTCATTGAAAGGAATACAAATATGATGATGATGCCGATAACAACGATTCTGTATCGAGTGTTATTATTACTACTTTATTATTAACATTGTTGTTAAATTTTTTTATTATGGTATTATTATTTTATAGGAAAGCTATATTTATTTTAACTGTATATATTACCCTCTTACTTATTAGTTCAAGTACATGTCTACTCATAAATTACTCTTAATTTTGTAAATGAATAGCCATTGTACAAAAATGGTAATAAATGTTTGTTTGCTTGCACTGATTTCTTTTTTACCGAGTTGTTAATTTCATGGCTTCGTTGTAAATATATATATATAAATATATATATATATATATATATATATATATATATATATATATATATATATATATATATATATATATATATATATATATATATATATATATATATATATATATATATATATATATATATATATATATATATATATATATATATATATATATATATATATATATATATATATATATATATATATATATATATATATATATAAATATATATATAAATACATATATATAAATATATATATATATATATATATATATATATATATATATATATATATATATATATATACTACACACACACACACACATATATATATATATATATATATATATATATATATATATATATATATATATATATATATATATATATATAATATATATATATATATATATATATATATACACACACACACACACACACATAATATATATATATATATCACTATATATATATATATATATATATATATATATATATATATATATATATATATATATATATATATATATATATATGATGGGGCGACATATAGCCCTTTCTCTGTTACCAGTGGTGTTCTATGGGGCTCTGTTCTTTCACCTACTCTGTTCCTTCTCTTCCTCACTGATCTTCTACAATCCCCATCTTCCTCTCTTCTTCATGCCTTTGCTGATGATTCTACCCCTCACTTTTCCTCTGCCTTTTCTTCACAACCTTCATCTGCTATTCGTAATCAGTCTAGTATCACTCTTTCTACTATTCTCAACTCCGAATTGTAGAGGATATCTGAGTGGAGCACCCAAATTTTAGTTAAATTAAATGCCTCCAAGACAGTTTCTGGCTATCTTTTTATCTTCTTCTCCTCCTGATAACCCTATTGTCTTGGAAACTAACGAAATTTACCCTCTTAATTCTATCAACATATTAGGAATCCATATAGCCTCAAACTTGTCTTAGAGGAATCTTATAATCCAAATTTCTAAATCTTCATCCAAAAAATTGGGGAATATGTTTTATTTCCGTCATTATCGTTCCTCTTTACAGTTACTTAGAATTTATAAAGGTTTTATCCGTCCCTGCATAGAATACTGCTCACATATCTGGGATGCTTCTTCTTATACTTATCTCCTTGATAGGGTTGAATCTAAGGCAGTCAGACTCATTACTGATCTTTCCTTACTTCTAACCTGAATTCTCTTTCTCTTCGCCGTAAACTATTCTCTTTTCTATTGCTACTACTTCCATCGCTTCTCTGATGAGTTAGCGAGTTGCATCGCTCCCTCACTGCCGAGGCTGTGTAACACTCTCTAAGCGGTCTCATCTCACAGTACTGTGTTGAGATTTGTAGCTCGCGGATTGGTCGGTGCAGCGACTGCTTCTTCCCATCTACCTCCAGACTCTGGAACACTCTCCTTCCTTCTGTCTTTCCTAATTCTTATAACCTATTATCCTTCAAAAAGCAGATCTATCGTCATCTCAGGGCCTAGTCCTCTATATCCCTGAGTCCTCAGGACTCTGACTATTTTTTCTGTCCATCGTTTTCCTTTGTGTGATATTACCTCATCTCTGCTTTGTCCTTAACCTTTTTCTTCTCCTCCGTCTTGGTGTTTTCATGGCTCGGGCCTTTATTGATGAGTGCAATTTTTGTTTGTCCTGATGTCACACTCATAAAAAAAAAACTTTCTGTCTCCTCGTTATTTCCACTTTGTACTTAGTGACACTTATCATTCTTGTCCTTAAAACTATGGATTGAGTTAGCGGTAACTACCTCCTTGCTTAGCGAATTCCAATTATCAACTACTCATGCACCAAGAAAGTACATCCTAACATCCTGCAAAGAAGTTTTCTTACGAAGCTTGTAGCTATGACCTCTAGTTCTAGTGCCAGCCATATCAAAATATGGATCCCTATCCACTCTGGCATAACCATGAAGGAATTTAAAAACCGTTTTTATCTCTCACCTCATTCTTCTTGCTTCGAGTGATGGTAAGTCTAATTCCCTCGCCGTCTCATCATAACTGTGATTGCGTATTTCTGGTACCAGTTTCGTGGCATGTCTCTGAACTTTATTTCAGCTTAAGTACGTGCTTTTTCAAGTGTGGATCCAAAAGGGGGCTACATATGCAAGCTTTGGCCTCACATAGGTTACATAAATATTTCGTAACATATCCTTGTCCATGTGGCTGAAGGCTATCCTTACATCTGCTAAGAAAGCATATGCTACCCTTACTATGTCATTTATATGCATTTCTGGAGCCTAATCGACCAGTATGTTTACTTCTCCGTCTCTCTCTTACTCTCTTTCTCTTGAATTTCTGC
>JAXCGZ010015331.1:22500-27500 GCA_037179515.1 Halocaridina rubra | reverse complement strand
GAGAGTTGTCAGCACCGAATCCCATCAGCAGTACCACCATCCCCAAGCCATGATGGCTTCACCGTATCTGACTCTGACCTCTCAGATTATCCCATTTCTAATACGTCAGAGACTCCCTTAGAGGTAGCTGGTGGGAAACTTCCCGACATTTCCTTTCCAACGTACATGAAAGCAATTTACACGGCCTGGGGAGTCTTTCTTTTGTTTGTGGGAGTCGTTGGAAATATTCTTGTACCTGTGGTGGTCATGAGAGATCGAGAATTGCGAGGTGCTACGACGAGCGTCTTCATAGTGAATCTCGTGGTCGCTGATCTTTTGGTTCTCATCATTTGCCTGCCTTCGCTGATCTTAGAACTTTATGCTCCGCCTGCTGTCTGGATTCTACCAGGATCCATGTGTAAGTACTAGCCTTATTGTTCTTTTTATGATGTGGATCTTGTGCTTGACCTCAAAACTTTTTGCCATACTGGTAATTATAGATTCTACGTGGTTCTGTGTGAGAATCAGAACATATATTGTGTACAAAATCTTCTTATTGCCTAAAAAGTTTGTTGAATTTAGTACCTGTTTGTATACTTTGCAGCATTGGGATGTATTTTTTTTAAATTATTTACTCAATGACAAGAAGTAAAAACAGCCATTATACATAAATGATAAGAACATTCTTTCACTCCGTTTTATATCTGTAGCTTCATTTATCGTTTATATATATTTTTTTATGTAACTGTGCGGGAATAATTATGCTTTATAGGTCTCAGGTATGATAGAAAAGATATATATATATATATATATATATATATATATATATATATATATATATATATATATATATATATATATATATATATATATATATATATATATATTAATAACACTGAACTGTTAACATGCAGTCTAAAATGGTAGGAGAAGTCAATTAAAGAAGACAACGAACATATATATATATATATATATATATATATATATATATATATATATATATATATATATATATATATATATATATATATATATATATATATATATATATATATATATATATATATATATATATATATATATATATATATATACACACACACACACACATATATTATATATATATATATATATATATATATATATATATATATATATATATATATATATATATATATATATATATATATATATATATATATATATATATATATATATATATATATATATATATATATATATATATATATATATATATATATATTATCAAATAAGCACATTACATATGTGAAAACATGAATCATTTTTTTACCCCGACCGGGACTCGAACCTAGGACTTATGATTACTAAGTCAAGGCGCTACCACTACACCACAGAAGGTTAAAAGGAACCCAACCTTATAGCTTATATCTGCTATACTTAGGAATGAACGCATTCTAACTGAATGCCACTATGTTCATATTACAGATTCCCCAACCTCACTCGTGGCTTCATTTTAGCATTTAATTCAAATCCCAATCTCATTCGGGCCATGAAATTATCAAATAAGCACATTACATATGTGAAAACATGAATCATTTTTTACCCCGACCGGGACTCGAACCTAGGACTTATGATTACTAAGTCAAGGCGCTACCACTACACCACAGAAGGTTAAAAGGAACCCAACCTTATAGCTTATATCTGCTATACTTAGGAATGAACGCATTCTAACTGAATGCCACTATGTTCATATTACAGATTCCCCAACCTCACTCGTGGCTTCATTTTAGCATTTAATTCCAATCCCAATCTCATTCGGGCCATGAAATTATCAAATAAGCACATTACATATGTGAAAACATGAATCATTTTTTACCCCGACCGGGACTCGAACCTAGGACTTATGATTACTAAGTCAAGGCGCTACCACTACACCACAGAAGGTTAAAAGGAACCCAACCTTATAGCTTATATCTGCTATACTTAGGAATGAACGCATTCTAACTGAATGCCACTATGTTCATATTACAGAGTCCCCAACCTCACTCGTGGCTTCATTTTAGCATTTAATTCAAATCCCAATCTCATTCGTGCCATGAAATTATCAAATAAGCACATTACATATGTGAAAACATGAATCATTTTTTACCCCGACCGGGACTCGAACCTAGGACTTATGATTACTAAGTCAAGGCGCTACCACTACACCACAGAAGGTTAAAAGGAACCCAACCTTATAGCTTATATCTGCTATACTTAGGAATGAACGCATTCTAACTGAATGCCACTATGTTCATACTACAGATTCCCCAACCTCACTTGTGGCTTCATTTTAGCATTTAATTCAAATCCCAATCTCATTCGGGCCATGAAATTATCAAATAAGCACATTACATATGTGAAAACATGAATCATTTTTTACCCCGACCGGGACTCGAACCTAGGACTTATGATTACTAAGTCAAGGCGCTACCACTACACCACAGAAGGTTAAAAGGAACCCAACCTTATAGCTTATATCTGCTATACTTAGGAATGAACGCATTTTAACTGAATGCCACTATGTTCATATTACAGATTCCCCAACCTCACTCGTGGCTTCATGTTAGCATTTAATTCAAATCCCAATCTCATTCGGGCCATGGCATTATCAAATAAGCACATTACATATGTGAAAACATGAATCATTTTTTACCCCAACCGGGACTCGAACCTAGGACTTATGATTACTAAGTCAAGGTGCTACCACTACACCACAGAAGGTTAAAAGGAACCCAACCTTATAGCTTATATCTGCTATACTTAGGAATGAACGCATTCTAACTGAATGCCACTATGTTCATATTACAGATTCCCCAACCTCACTCGTGGCTTCATTTTAGCATTTAATTCCAATCCCAATCTCATTCGGGCCATGAAATTATCAAATAAGCACATTACATATGTGAAAACACGAATCATTTTTTACCCCGACCGGGACTCGAACCTAGGACTTATGATTACTAAGTCAAGGCGCTACCACTACACCACAGAAGGTTAAAAGGAACCCAACCTTATAGCTTATATCTGCTATACTTAGGAATGAACGCATTCTAACTGAATGCCACTATGTTCATATTACAGATTCCCCAACCTCACTCGTGGCTTCATTTTAGCATTTAATTCAAATCCCAATCTCATTCGGGCCATGAAATTATCAAATAAGCACATTACATGTTTTCACATATGTAATGTGCTTATTTGATAATTTCATGGCCCGAATGAGATTGGGATTTGAATTAAATGCTAAAATGAAGCCACGAGTGAGGTTGGGGAATCTGTAATATGAACATAGTGGCATTCAGTTAGAATGCGTTCATTCCTAAGTATAGCAGATATAAGCTATAAGGTTGGGTTCCTTTTAACCTTCTGTGGTGTAGTGGTAGCGCCTTGACTTAGTAATCATAAGTCCTAGGTTCGAGTCCCGGTCGGGGTAAAAAAATAATTCATGTTTTCACATATGTAATGTGCTTATTTGATAATTTCATGGCCCGAATGAGATTGGGATTGGAATTAAATGCTAAAATGAAGCCACGAGTGCAGTTGGGGAATCTGTAATATGAACATAGTGGCATTCAGTTAGAATGCGTTCATTCCTAAGTATAGCAGATATGAGCTATAAGGTTGGGTTCCTTTTAACCTTCTGTGGTGTAGTGGTAGCGCCTTGACTTAGTAATCATAAGTCCTAGGTTCGAGTCCCAGTCGGGGTAAAAAATGATTCATGTTTTCACATATGTAATGTGCTTATTTGATAATTTCATGGCCCGAATGAGATTGGGATTGGAATTAAATGCTAAAATGAAGCCACGAGTGAGATTGGGGAATCTGTAATATGAACATAGTGGCATTCAGTTAGAATGCGTTCATTCCTAAGTATAGCAGATATAAGCTATGAGGTTGGGTTCCTTTTAACCTTCTGTGGTTTAGTGGTAGCGCCTTGACTTAGTAATCATAAGTCCTAGGTTCGAGTCCCGGTCGGGGTAAAAAATGATTCATGTTTTCACATATGTAATGTGCTTATTTGATAATTTCATGGCCCGAATGAGATTGGGATTTGAATTAAATGCTAAAATGAAGCCACGAGTGAGGTTGGGGAATCTGTAATATGAACATAGTGGCATTCAGTTAGAATGCGTTCATTCCTAAGTATAGCAGATATAAGCTATAAGGTTGGGTTCCTTTTAACCTTCTGTGGTGTAGTGGTAGCGCCTTGACTTAGTAATCATAAGTCCTAGGTTCGAGTCCCGGTCGGGGTAAAAAATGATTCATGTTTTCACATATGTAATGTGCTTATTTGATAATTACATGGCCCGAATGAGATTGGGATTTGAATTAAATGCTAAAATGAAGCCAAGAGTGAGGTTGGGGAATCTGTAATATGAACATAGTGGCATTCAGTTAGAATGCGTTCATTCCTAAGTATAGCAGATATAAGCTATAAGGTTGGGTTCCTTTTAACCTTCTGTGGTGTAGTGGTAGCGCCTTGACTTAGTAATCATAAGTCCTAGGTTCGAGTCCCAGTCGGGGTAAAAAATGATTCATGTTTTCACATATGTAATGTGCTTATTTGATAATTTCATGGCCCGAATGAGATTGGGATTTGAATTAAATGCTAAAATGAAGCCACGAGTGAGGTTGGGGAATCTGCAATATGAACATAGTGGCATTCAGTTAGAATGCGTTCATTCCTAAGCATAGCAGACATAAGCTATAAGGTTGGGTTCCTTTTAACCTTCTGTGGTGTAGTGGTAGCGCCTTGACTTAGTAATCATAAGTCCTAGGTTCGAGTCCCGGTCGGGGTAAAAAATGATTCATATTTATATATATATATATATATATATATATATATATATATATATATATATATATATATATATATATATATATATATATATATATATATATATATATATATATATATATATATATATATATATATATATATATATATATATATATATATATATATATATATATATATATATATATATATATATATA